>JAHPZR010052643.1:0-22500 GCA_019787425.1 Platygyra sinensis
GGAGTGCACAGGAAAATCGAGCGAAAGGCGTCACAGTCGAAAATCTAACCTACCCTAATTTTAAGTCTATAAAGAGGTACTGGCGAGTTTACAAACCTCCTGGGGTTTAATTTCCAAATTTTGGATTATTTGAGATATTTGAGATTTTGGATTTTGCCCATCTGAGCCTGAATTAACCACCTCACAGGAAATCGGCCGGCCAAAAAAACTGCTACGCATAACCAAGCATGTTAACCTAGTCGCCAATCTAACACTTAATTCCTATAAAATGGACATCTAACATCCTATTTACAACTATTTCCGGTTCTGAAGTGTAAAAAATCAACGCTGTTAAGCGCATTCAAAATGGCCAGTTGACAAGAGCTCACAAATGCAAAATTTATAGGCAACAACTGAAATCCAGCTCCTGGTTATGGGAATTCTCCAAATTGTCCCAAATTTTGGTTTTGAAGCCCTTGAGATATAGTTTTTTAAATGTACAGTAAAATTTGGTTGGGTTTTTTAGCGAGTGCTTCACTATGAGTAGATCATTTTGAAGAAATTGTGCACTAGTGACCTCAAATTGACCTCAGGTGTTTGTTTATATTGACTAGTCTCATCGGTTACATTGAAATGAGCGTTCCATATTAACTAATTTTCTCATTCCAGATTTAAGTTTGAGAATGAATCTGACTTACCATTGTATAATGGCGTCCGGATAGGAGCACGGATTGTCTTGTAGCGGCAGAATTAAGACGATTGCGGCTGTTTATAAAGCTTACAAATGATGTAGTTGCTGTCCCAAACTAGACTGATATAAGTTTGAAACGCTTCAGCAAGAACCTGTAATTCTATCTGAATGTAAGAAATTTTGCCAAGTTCATCGATTAATCGCTTGGGTACGTTGTTAAGTCATCTGTGACACACTTAGATCTGTTTTTTGTTGTTGGAAACTGTCACTCTGGAGACCTGAATGTAGGCAGAACGTTACTGTCGAATTGCGTGACATATTTTGAAACACCCCACCAGGACTAAGGGATGGACCATTTTTATTTTTGAGGCAGGGGAGGGGTGTTGGGCTATTGCCCAAAAAAAAAAAATTCCTGCACAGATAAAAAGTAGAGAAAAACGTACATAACAAAACAAAAAAAATATTTCAAGACAAAATTGGCCAACCCCCTCCTCCTCCCTCAAAAATATAATGGTCCATCCCTAAATCTTGAGTCTCCACGCCAGCACCCCCATAACTATTGTAATGGCCTAATCCCTAAAAAATGCAGTAGCCAAATAAAATAACGATAGCCGTTAAGTAGTCTATTCACATCTCAACTAAACGTGTGCCAATGTGTACCCCAACTTGTTTAGCTCTTTAGTTATTTTGGATGACCAGCAGCTGTGTGTACTTTTATTTATTTCCTGTTTAATTTGTAATAAAGTTAATTTACAGTTCAAATAAAACTTGTTGTTGTAAGTTGTTGTTGTTGTCTAAAAACAATACCAGCACCTGCATTATGGTGGTGTCTCCGCAGAATTCCTTCAAAAAAACCTAATCGTTTCTAGCTAGATTTACCGGTAGTCCGGGTCGAGAGACAGCCTATCGGGTGCTTATTAACAAAACTGGCATATTCATTCCCGTTGGATCAGGTGAGTTTTCGTAAAGGTTATTAGTAAGCTATGTCCTATATAGACACAACTGATACCCCCAAGCTAGCCGCAATGGGGCCTGTGATAGAATAGCAGCAACAATCAGGCCATATCAAGGTTCACTTGAATGAAGGTCATGACGTAGATACTGCTAGAGCCAAATGGTTGATGCCTTGCAGTCTTCGGGAGATGTACCAGGTCTCTGCATCAGATTGTGTGCCGAGTTGTCTCTAGTCCTGTACTTCAGATCAAGCTAGATGGGTCAGCACTATAGCAAATGTGAGTACTACCAGAAAAATTGGGTGGGGTGTGCTTCCCAAACCCTTACCCTAGTTTATGACCAAAATCTGCGATATTCCCTACCCTATTTAATGACCTGACCAAAAATTCGAAACCCTATTTATGACCTGAACTTACATCAAAATCCTGTTTCAGAGACCTGTATTATAATCGGATCCCTAGTTCAGACCAATCTTAAATTACTGTAAACATAATTTGTGAAGGGCAATTGTTTATTTCTTATGATACTGATGAAAAAGTGGCTTCTTCTTTAAAAACATACCCCTTCAAGGCTAGAGTGCAAAAACATACCCGAACCCAAAATGGCCAAAATCGATACCCTATTTATGACCAAAACTGCTGAACACCTTGTAGACAAGCCCTTCTGTTTTGCAAATCACAGGGAGGTTAGGCTTCGAAACGTGATATTCTTCCTCAATCTCATCCCATATGGCTTCCACGCGCGAATGCAAGCGTCACTGTTCCGGGGGGGGGGGGTACTCCTTTATATGGGCTATATATGTATGTGCGGCCCAGAGGGTATGGTTTTTCAGCTGTTTTGGTCATAAATAGGGTATCGATTTTGGCCATTTTGGTCGGGTATGTTTTTGCACTCTAGCCTTGATAGGGGTATGTTTTTAAAGAAGAAGCCACTTTTTCATCAGTATCATAAAGAAAATAAACAATTGCCCTTCACAAATTATGGTTACAGTAATTTAAGATTGGTCTGAACTAGGGATCCGATTATAATACAGGTCTGAAACAGGATTTTGAGGTAAGGTTCAGGTCATAAATAGGGTTTCGAATTTTTGGTCAGGTCATAAATAGGGTAGGGAATATCGCAGATTTTGGTCATAACTAGGGTAAGGGTTTTGGGAAGCACACCCCCACCCAATTTTTCTGGTAGTACTCCACATTTGCTATAGTGCTGACCCCATCTAGCTTGATCTGAAGTACAGGACTAGAGACACTCGGCACACAATCTGATGCAGAGACCTGGTACATCTCCCGAAGACTGCAAGGCATCAACCATTTGGCTCTAGCAGTATCTACGTCATGACCTTCATTCAAGTGAACCTTGATATGGGCCTTGATTGTTGCTGCTATTCTATCACAGGCCCCATTGCGGCTAGCTTGGGGGTATCAGTTGTGTCTATATAGGACATAGCTTACTAATAACCTTTACGAAAACTCACCTGATCCAACGGGAATGAATATGCCAGTTTTGTTAATAAGCACCCGATAGGCTGTCTCTCGACCCCGGACTACCGGTAAATCTAGCTAGAAACGATTAGGTTTTTTTTTGAAGGAATTCTGCGGAGGACACCACCATAATGCAGGTGCTGTATTGTTTTTAGACAACAACAACAACTTACAACAACAAGTTTTATTTGAACTGTAAATTAACTTTATTACAAACTTAAACAGGAAATAAATTAAAAGTACACACAGCTGCTGGTCATCCAAAATAACTAAAGAGCTAAACAAGTTGGGTACACATTTGGCACACGTTTAGTTGAGATGTGAATAGATACTCTTAACGGCTATCGTTATTTTATTTGGCTACTGCATTTTTAGGGATAGGCCATTACAAAAGTGATGGGGGTGCTGGGGTAGGATTTTCGGAGACTCAAGATTTAAGACCATTTTATTTTTGAGGGCTAGCCAATTTGTCTGGTAATGTTTTTTTTGTTTTTGTTTTTGTTTTTTTTTTTTAATTTATGCACGTTTTTCTCTACTTTTTTATCTGGCAGGAATTGATTCTTGGTAATTGCCAAATCCCCCGTCCCGCCGCAAAAACTAAAATGGTCCATCCCTTAGTCCTGTATGTTGTTTCAAAATCTGTCACGCAATTCCACAATAACGCTCTACCATCAGCTCCAGAGTGAGCAGGTTCCAACACAAAAACAGATCTAAGTGTGTCACAGATGTACCCAGGCATTGATCGATGAACTGCTGCGTTTCTTACATTTAGATAGAAGTATAGGCTTTTACTGAAACGTTTAAGCTTATATCTAGTTTCGCAGCAACTACACCCAATTGTAAGCTTTTCATACAGCCGCCATCAGCTTAATTCTGCCAAGACAATCTATACTCCTATCCGACGCCATTATACAATGGTAAGTCAGATTCATTCTCAAATTAAATATGGAATGAGAAAAGTTGTTAATATGGAGCACTCATTTCAATGTACCTGATACGACTAGTCAATGTAAGCAAACACTCTGAGGTCAATTTGAGGTCACTGAGCACACAATTTCTTCAAAGTGGTATACTCATTGTAAGGCGCTCGCTAAAAAAACCCAACCGAAACTTTAATGTACGTTGAAATACTACATCTCAAGGCTTCGAATAAAAAGTGTGGGGCAATTTACAGAATTCCCATAACCAGGAGCTCGATTTCAGTTTTGCCTATAAATTTTCTCATTCGTGAGCTGGTGTCAACTGGCCATTTTGATTGCCCTTAACAAGCGTTGATTTTACACTTGATAACCGGAGATATGTTGTAAATAGGATGCTAGATGTCCATTTTGTAGGAATTAAGTGTTAGATTGCCGATAGGTTAACATGTTTGGTTACGCAAAGCAGTTTTTCGGCCAGTTGATTTTCTCTTGTGAGGCGGTTAATTTCAGGCTCTAGACAGGTAAACTCCAAAATCTCAAATAATTCCAGAAATCGCTGTATTTCGGAAATAAACCCCAGGAGGATTGTAAACTGATCAGTACCTTTATATAGACTGAAAATGAGGGTAGGTTAGGTTTTCGACTGTGGCCGCCTCTTGCTTGATTTTCCTGTGCACTCCCTCTAAAATTCACCTTTGATCAGTGTTTCAGCCAGAAAATTTTACTTGAGGGCCAAAGCGGCCCCTGAAGAATTGTTTTAGGGGCCAATTTTTTTAGGAAAGGGGCCAATAGATAATAATTGGTAAAAAATAGTCGCCAAATGCAAATGCCTGGTCGCCAGATACTAGTATGAAGGTCCGGTATGGACATACATGACGTAGTCAATGACCAAGGGTTTGCAATGCATTATAGGGACGATTTCAAACACAGTCAGCCATTTGGAAGTTTTGGCGATACAGCAAAACAAAAGGATGGATTGACCTATTTTCTCTTGTTGAGTGTTTTGGAAGCGAAGATCTTTCAATATGATTTCTAGAAGAACATAAGGTTGTGCGCAATAACCGTCGTTTATTCTCAACGGAGGAGGATTATGATGACTAAACCAGAATTTTTTGGTCACCAAGAAACCCGGGGTAGTCAATCGATAATATTGATAATTAATAACATTCGATAATTAAGAAATAGAAAAACATGTTCCGTGTTTGTATCGAGTTATACAAACACTGAGTGGAAGTTTGGGAGAACGAGAAATGCTGTGGGAACACGAGCCGCAGGCGAGTGTTTCCACAGCTTTTTTCGAGTTCTCCCAAACTTTCACGAGTGTTTGTATAACTCGATACAAACACGAAGTACATGTTTTCTATTTCTTTTAGAAAACACCACGACGAGAAAAAGGAAAACAACTTGTTAACTTTGATTATCAAAATGTAAATTCTCTTTGCTCGCGCCATCACTACGTCAACAGCGCGTGCTAGTTCTGTGTCTCCATCGAGTTATACAAACACGATTTTCAACAAATCAGCGCGCGTGCTTTCTTAGAACTGTTTTCTAACAAATGATAAAATCGATTGATTATTTCGAAATTCGATAAAAATCGATAAAACATTTCGTTGTGAGTAATCGATAATTATCGCTTTTTGAATTTGGGCTGTTGATTTATCGATAATATAGAATTTATTGAAACGGAATTATTGTCCCATTACCTAGCCTGTGAAAACAGCCGTCCTTCTTCGCTCCCGGCCCAAGTGGCGTTTCGCATGAAGGTCCTTTACGTGAAACTTTACTCGGGCGGGAGCGAAGAAGGACGGCTGTTTTCACAGGCTACCCATTACCTTGCCAATTTTCGAAACGGAAACACCAAAGATATAAGAGCTCGCAGAGACACTTATAACAACTTCCCTATTCGTTAAACGATAAATGTCACATATGCTATATAAATCTGTCACAAATAGTACCTGACTTAGATCGCTAAGAGATAAGTCTTTGCCAGTTTTGTTAAAGCCACTGCGGCCCTGCTCTTATTATCGTAGTTTCCTTTCGTTTTGGATTGTACACCAGTTAGCCATAATTATGTTTCCTGTTTGGCGATGTTCCACTATTGAGCGTCCCTTTTTTGCTATATCATAAGGAATGCTATCTTCCATTTAAGTCAGTCAGAGTTACGCTATCACCGGAGAAAGAAGTCTATGTCGGAGTTTACCCACTATCGGAGTATCATTGGAGAACTGGAGTTACTTTTTCTCTTTAGACTTTAAGGCAGTACCAGACGTAAGTTATGTCTGTTTATATTACTTTATCGTATTTCCTTTTAACACATCTTTGTAAATCTTGTAAATTCTAGCTCTCTTTTAATTACGCACTGCAATCTACTCTTAGTTTTCACTGCACGTGTACGATATTTGGGCAAGTTCACCTTAATAAAAGCCGATCAAGCGAAGCCTGCCTAATTGTTCTGACACTGTGTGGTTGGCGCTTGACGATCTCAATGTGCACCACGTGCTAGCTACTTGTGTTCATTACAGTGAAAAGTCTGCTGCATTAACAACGAACACCTGAAAGGTAAGCCATATCTAATCGTATTTAAAAACCGAAGTCACTAAAGATGGCAAGCAATGACATTGACGGAGTCGCGGAGATTGGAGTCAGGAAAAGTAAAAGGAAAATACAATTGATACCTAAGGCCCTTCAAACGCCATAGAAGATAAATGGAGAGATATCCTCAGGTTGCGTAGAAAACTTTTAATTGTCATGCAATCAGCTGAAGAGGCTCGCGATGACAGTGATATTAACACCAAAGCAGGTGACCTCACGGCCGCCACGGAGGAGTTTGGAAGCCTTCTACAGAGCCTGCTCAGCCTGTATGAGCAGGACCTTTACAGCGAAATTCATAGACGGAGCCCAACTCAAGGAGGAAAATGAAATCTTGAAACGAGCCCTCCTACTTATAGATAGTTTAAAAAAGTAGAATTGCTAGACAATCTGACGAATTGTCAGAGACACCATACTGTTGTTTTGTTCTTGTCATTCTTTGCGCCACTCACTAGTGTCAAGTACAAGCAGCAGCACCACTAGGCTGCAAGTGCTAGCCGATGCTAGAGCTGCGAGCCAAGAAGCTCAATACGTCTGCCTCATAGCAGAAAAAGAGCTTGAGCGCAGAACACGCGACGCGGAGGCTGAAAAGATTCGGGAGCAAGAGAGAGCGCAGTTTGAAAAAAAGAGATGGCAATCTTAGGAGCGGACAAAAAAGGCAGTGATAGGGAACGCTGAACTCAAAGTCTTCGAGGAAGCGCTTTTGGAGAAGGGTTAGGAGAAGATTATGAATCGCCGGAGTTTAAACATCCCCAAATTAAAACAGAGGAGCGCACCTCACAATGGGTCCATTCTTCTCGATTACTAGACCTCTCGCCCACAGGAAATCTGTCACGCCAGAAGCTGCACCTAAACCGCTAATTGTGTCGAAGAAGCGAAACCTTTGTCATCTCCACCTCCCAAACCTAAAACGCCGGAAAAAAACAGACCAATCTCACGTTCTAAGCCCAGATCCGGAGTCGGACCGTAATTAAATGACAGTCAGCATGGGTTCGAGACTAACGTAGCCAACTAGCCACAGACTAGTAGAAATTCCATTTTGGTTAGTGGTTTTTGTGCCTTCACTAGCCATTTTGGCTAGTGAAAATTTGTGAGCACTGGAGGCCCAGAGGAAACCAATTATTTAAGAGTTAATTTCAAATTTTTCACAAAACGAAATTGAGTCAAAGTATGCAGACGTTGGCAATGATATATATCATCAGAAGCATATCACCTAGAACTAGGTAATATGCTTCTGATATCATACATAGTTTTTTGGACCAAACAAGAACTTTGATTTACTAAAATGCGAAAGAATGATTGACTTTTTTTCCCTTAGTAAACAGCAAAGAACGACAAACAAACTGCCTGCCGCTAATGAATAGTTAGAAATAATGTGGAACTCTAGGTTTCATGCACGCAGCATATGGAGGTCACATACACTTTGAAAAAATAAAAAAAAATTGCAGTTATTTGAAAATTTGAATGTCTATATGATATTGATTGTTTGTCTCTTATAAATAAAGTTGAGATGGAACAAATTATTGTGTTGAGAAATCATGAGTCGGCATTTTGAAAGAAAGGAATGTTTTTTGATGGTGAGTTGTGAAGTTCTGTGGGAATTTCTCGTTGTTGTGCGACACCTACAATAAATTATAACATTGATGCCTATGGTTACAACAAGTTTAAGTGGAACAAACTATTTTGGTCGTGAAAATCGTGAATCGGTATTTTGAAAGCAAATAGTGTTTTTCGGTGTGCCTGTTCTGAAGTTTTGAGGGCGGTTCTGTGCGAATCACGGGCACGAAAACTCTGTACTACTTGTAGCTAGCCAACTGTTCATTCAAAGCATACTGCAAGCTACACAAGCTAGCATTTACTTGACTTGATGCGATGATGGATATTAGAGTATCTGGCTAGTGAAAAATTCCTTTTGGCCAGTGAATCAAACCTGTCACCAGCCACTGGGCTAGCAAGCTGAAAAGTTGGTCTCGAGCCCTGGTCAGGCCGCCCTCAATCAACACCCACTTACCACCTCCACCCCTTTGAGAGATAACGCCGGAAGCCAGTTTAATTGACTCTCTCTCACAGTAGTCAATCAACAAATTGTCACCGGGCTAGCTAGACAAAACCTACCGAAATGCCAACCAGATGTATTTCTCTGGAGACCCTACTCTCTTTCACCCTGGCTTGGAAATCTGCCTTCAAAGCCATGCTAACTGACACTGGACGTTTCCCCAATACAGGAAATCAATTTATTTGAGGAGCTTCACTAGTGGAACAACCACAGTGCTTAGTAGATAATTATAGGAAGAGACAATGCGTGACCCTGTTACGTTACTAGAGACTTGTGGGAAGAACTAGAGAGGCGTTTTGGCTTGCGCTTGCAGTTATCAGTAACACTGCTGGAGCGCCTGTGTAACTCTGCTACGTTTGGCGACCACGATAACGAGAACCTGCAGTAGTTTCGCAGATCTTTGCGCGGATATCGAGAGTCAAGTGACATACCTCCCGCGACTCACTTGCCTGAATTACCCCAGCGCCATTCAACCTGTAACGGAGAGCCTGTAGACATTCCATTGATGCCGCCGTTCCATGATATCAGCTCCTGGTATCAAGATCTGATTGGTTGAATCGATGACTGTTGACAGCTCTGAGATAAATAATTGACAGATCTTGACACTCCTTGTAAATTAGCTTAATTCTTGCCGAGACCGTCAACAACGCTTCCGTGTGCAATGCACAGTTCCCTGACGACAAATTTGAAGCAGCTTTGAGCAATTCTTTGCAACATTTCGTCATATCTCTTGTTTGAAACGTGAACAGAAGCTATGCCTGGAAACTGTGGCGTAGAAGCACGATGTTTTCGGAATTCTACAGACTGGTTTTGGGAAGAGCCTAATTTTCAATTCCTGTCGTGTCTATGATGGTAAATAAATAGACAGGCCAAACACGACTCCTACGGTTCGTGCCATTGTTAGATTTGCCGTTTATTTTTCGGTCTTTCGACGTTTTTGTCGCTTCACTCTTGTTCATGAAAGGCATTTCGTATTGTGTTATAAGGAGAAAACTAGAGCTGTTAGATCGTGCTAGGCGTGCAAAATTTTAAGAAGTCATAGGTCTGCATGATTTCCGCTGCTATCTGCATGTTGCTTCGTTGAGTTTGACACCTATAATTTGCCATGTGTTAGTGTATTGTTTTGGCTCATTTCTATGCAAGATTTGTTTCTTAAGTCTCCACGTATTTGCTTTGAAGGGACAAAATATGATATTTACTGTGAACGTGTTGCTTACTCGCATTCTCTATTGTGACGCCAGGCCCGGCTATGATTAGAACTGTTTGCAAGTACAGTAGGTAGATTCTTATCATGGGTGTCATATTTGCCCTCCTACGTTTTCCTTCGTAGCTTTACTTCGAGAAAGCTACAGGCTTGTCTAGAGAAATTCTAAAGTTTCTTGCAGCTATCTGATCGAGCCTATGTTTCCTGGAGCTCGATGTATAGGTTTATTTCTCCTTTGATTGTTCTAGTACCGCAGGATTTAAAGTTAACTCATTACGTGCAAGTCTGTCGACTGTGTTGCGTGTTGTATATGCCATTGTTTCGGCTTAGTTCTGATTGTAGACCTCTTAAAACTTGCCGCCTAGCACGATCTAACGGCTCTAGTTTTCTCCTTTTCTCGTAAGAGTCGTGTGTTGGCCTGTCTACTTTATTTACCATTAATTACGGTAGATTTGTTATAAAAAGCCGATTCATCAGCACGGGGAAACCCATCAATTTTGACAGGTTTAATTACCTCCTTGACAGATATGTAACAGGCTAATCACCTAGGGGCGGAACGGTACATTAAAAATAATGTCTACAGGCTCCCCCCGCGTCCCACTCGCTTCACTCGCGGAGTCACGATGCTCTGACTTCACTCGCTCGCCAAATTTTTTTTTCTGACCTCGCTGGGAGCCTGTTCACAGCCTACACCAAATAGGAAAAAGAAATCACCCACTATTCCGACCTCAATGGGGGACGGTACCCGCCCTTCTCCAGATTTTCCGAATTAGTGAAAGGAAAAGCCAAGATAAAAAACAATCCTAACCTCCTAGCCAATAAAGAGGCAAAGCCCTACAGGGAGAAGAAAAACGTTGAAAACGGACATTCAACCCACCGATGAGAAAAAGGGAGATTCGGGAAATGAGAAGCAGGAAGGTCGTCACGGAAAAAGCAAGCACTGCTCATTCCACGACAGGCCTGGACACAACCTACCAGGGTGTAAGACATTATTGGCTAAAACTCTCGAGGAACGCACAGAGTGGATAAAAGACGCATGCCTGTGCTTGCACTGTTTCAGCCCCACCCACATCGCAAGCCGTTGTAACGTCCCTTAAAGTGTACCATTTGTGGAGACAGGCACCATAGTGCCTTACTGCATAGGGAGAGGCAACCAACCCTCAAATCGGAGCCTAAATCGGAGAATGAAGGAGTCAATCCAAAATGCACCACGCTCTGTGGACTCTCAGGAGGTGTGTCCTGTAGCAAAACTCTCCTTAGTAGACGTATACAGCAAAAGAAGCCCACACCTCTCTAAGCGTATCTATGCCATAATCAATGTGCAGAGCAACAGTTCCCTGGTCCACCAGCGAGTTAGCCGACCACCTTGGAGCAAGGGGACCCCCGGAGAAATACTTCCTATCCACATGCAGCGGGGAGATAGAGGAGAAGCACGGCCGGCGAATGCAGGAATCGCTGTGCGGTCGCTTAGGCGGATCGGGAGTTCCTCTTACCAACTCTCACCGAGTGCGATACAATCCCTCAAGACAAGAGTGAGATCCCCACCCCGGATATGGCAAAGAGTTCCCCACACCTAATCGACATAGCACACAAGATACCTTCTCCAGACGAGTCCGCTAAAATTCAGCTGCTGATCAGGGAACTGTTGCTCTGCACATTGATTATGGCATAGATACGCTTAGAGAGGTGTGGGCTTCTTTTGCTGTATACGTCCTACTAAGAGAGTTTTGCTACAGGGACACCCTCCTGAGAGTCCACAGAGCGTGGTGCATTTTTGGATTTGACTCCTTCATTCTCCGATTTAGGCTCCGATTTGAGGGTTGGTTTGCCCTCTCCCTATGCAGTAAGGCACTATGGTGCCTGTCTCCACAAATGGTACACTTTAAGGGACGTTACAACGGCTTGCGATGTGGGTGGGGCTGAAACAGTGCAAGCACAGGCATGCGTCTTTTATCCACTCTGTGCGTTCCTGCGAGAGTTTTAGCCAATAATGTCTTACACCCTGGTAGGTTGTGTCCAGGCCTAGTCGTGAATGAGCAGTGCTTGCTTTTTCCGTGACGACCTTCCTGCTTCTCATTTCCCGAATCTCCCTTTTTCTCATCGGTGGGTTGAATGTCCGTTTTCAACGTTTTCTTCTCCCTGTAGGGCTTTGCCTCTTTATTGGCTAGGAGGTTAGGATTGTTTTTTTTATCTTGGCTTTTTCCTTTCACTAATTCGGAAAATCTGGAGAAGGGCGGGTACCGTCCCCCATTGAGGTCGGAATAGTGGGTGATTTCTTTTTCCTATTTGTGTGTAGGCTGTGAACAGGCTCCCAGCGAGGTCAGAAAAAAAAATTTGGCGAGCGAGTGGAAGTCAGAGCATCGTGACTCCGCGAGTGAAGCGAGTGGGACGCGGGGGAGCCTGTAGACATTATTTTTAATGTACCGTTCCGCCCCTAGGTGATTAGCCTGTTACATATCTGTCAAGGAGGTAATTAAACCTGTCAAAATTGATGGGTTTCCCCGTGCTGATGAATCGGCTTTTTATAACAATCTACCGTAATTAATGGTAAATAAGTAGACAGGCCAAAACACGACTCTTACGAGAAAAGGAGAAAACTAGAGGCCGTTAGATCGTGCTAGGCGGCAAGTTTTAAGGGTCTACAATCAGAAACTAAGCCGAACAATGCCATATACAACACGCAACACAGTCGACAGACTTGCACGTAATGAGTTAACTTTAAATCCTGCGGTACTAGAACAATCAAAGGAGAAATAAACCTATACATCGAGCTCCAGGAAACATAGGCTCGATCAGATAGCTGCAAGAACTTTAGAATTTCTCTAGACAAGCCTGTAGCTTTTCTCGAAGTAAAGCTACGAAGGAAAACGTAGGAGGGCAAATATGACACCCATGATAAGAATCTACCTACTGTACTTGCAAACAGTTCTAATCATAGCCGGGCCTGGCGTCACAATAGAGAATGCGAGTAAGCAACACGTTCACAGTAAATATCATATTTTGTCCCTTCAAAAGCAAATACTTGGAGACTTAAGAAACAAATCTTGCAATAGAAATGAGCCAAAACAATACACTAACACATGGCAAATTATAGGTGTCAAACTCAACGAAGCAACATGCAGATAGCAGCGGAAATCATGCAGACCTATGACTTCTAAAATTTGCCGCCTAGCACGATCTAACAGCTCTAGTTTCTCCTTATAACACAATACGAATGCCTTTCATGAACAAGAGTGAAGCGACAAAAACAGTCGAAAGACCGAAAAATAAACGGCAAATCTAACAATGGCACGAACCGTAGGAGTCGTGTTTGCCTGTCTAATTTTATTTACCATCATAGACACGACAGGAATTGAAAAAATTAGGCTCTTCCAAAACCAGTCTGTAGAATTCCGAAAACATCGTGCTTCTACGCCACAGTTTCCAGGCATAGCTTCTGTTCACGTTTCAAACAAGAGATATGACGAAATGTTGCAAAGAATTGCTCAAAGCTGCTTCAAATTTGTCGTCAGGGAACTGTGCATTGCACACGGAAGCGTTGTTGACGGTCTCGGCAAGAATTAAAGCTAATTTACAAGGAGTTGTCAAGATCTGTCAATTATTTATCTCAGAGCTGTCAACAGTCATCGATTCAACAATCAGATCTTGATACCAGGAGCTGATATCATGGAACGGCGGCATCAATGGAATGTCTACAGGCTCTCCGTTACAGGTTGAATGGCGCTGGGGTAATTCAGGCAAGTGAGTCGCGGGAGGTATGTCACTTGACTCTCGATATCCGCGCAAAGATCTGCGAACTACTGCAGGTTTCTCGTTATCGTGTTCGCCAAACGTAGCAGTGTTACACAGGCGCTCCAGCAGTGTTACTGATAACTGCAGCGCCAGCCAAAACGCCTCTCTAGTTCTTCCCACAAGTCTCTTAGTAACGTAACAGGGTCACGCATTTGTCTCTTCCTATATTATCTACTAAGCACTGTGGTTGTTCCACTAGTGAAGCTCCTCAAATAATTGATTTCCTGTATTGGGGAAACGTCAGTGTCAGTTAGCATGGCTTTGAAGGCAGATTTCCAAGCCAGGGTGAAAGAGAGTAGGGTCTCCAGAGAATACATCTGGTTGGCATTTCGGTAGGTTTTGTCTAGCTAGCCCGGTGACAATTTGTTGATTGACTACTGTGAGAGAGAGTCAATTAACTGGCTTCCGGCGTTATCTCTCAAAGGGTGGAGGTGGTAAGTGGGTGTTGATTGAGGGCGGCCTGACCAGGGCTCGAGACCAACTTTTCAGCTTGCTAGCCCAGTGGCTGGTGACAGGTTTGATTCACTGGCCAAAAGGAATTTTTCACTAGCCAGATACTCTAATATCCATCATCGCATCAAGTCAAGTAAATGCTAGCTTGTGTAGCTTGCAGTATGCTTTGAATGAACAGTTGGCTAGCTACAAGTAGTACAGAGTTTTCGTGCCCGTGATTCGCACAGAACCGCCCTCAAAACTTCAGAACAGGCACACCGAAAAACACTATTTGCTTTCAAAATACCGATTCACGATTTTCACGACCAAAATAGTTTGTTCCACTTAAACTTGTTGTAACCATAGGCATCAATGTTATAATTTATTGTAGGTGTCGCACAACAACGAGAAATTCCCACAGAACTTCACAACTCACCATCAAAAAACATTCCTTTCTTTCAAAATGCCGACTCATGATTTCTCAACACAATAATTTGTTCCATCTCAACTTTATTTATAAGAGACAAACAATCAATATCATATAGACATTCAAATTTTCAAATAACTGCAATTTTTTTTTATTTTTTCAAAGTGTATGTGACCTCCATATGCTGCGTGCATGAAACCTAGAGTTCCACATTATTTCTAACTATTCATTAGCGGCAGGCAGTTTGTTTGTCGTTCTTTGCTGTTTACTAAGGGAAAAAAAGTCAATCATTCTTTCGCATTTTAGTAAATCAAAGTTCTTGTTTGGTCCAAAAAACTATGTATGATATCAGAAGCATATTACCTAGTTCTAGGTGATATGCTTCTGATGATATATATCATTGCCAACGTCTGCATACTTTGACTCAATTTCGTTTTGTGAAAAATTTGAAATTACTCTTAAATAATTGGTTTCCTCTGGGCCTCCAGTGCTCACAAATTTTCACTAGCCAAAATGGCTAGTGAGGCACAAAAACTACTAGCCAAAATGGAATTTCTACTAGTCTGTGGCTAGTTGGCTACCGTTAGTCTCGAACCCTGCTGACTGTCATTTAATTTACGGTCCGACTCCGGATCTGGCTTAGAACGTGAGATTGGTCTGTTTTTTCCGGCGTTTTTAGGTTTGGGAGGTGGAGATGACAAAGGTTTCGCTTCTTCCGACACAATTAGCGGTTTAGGTGCAGCTTCTTGGCGTGACAGATTTCCTGTGGGCGAGAGGTCTAGTAATCGAGAAGAATGGACCCATTGTGAGGTGCGCTCCTCTGTTTTAATTTGGGGATGTTTAAACTCCGGCGATTCATAATCTTCTCCTAACCCTTCCTCCAAAAGCGCTTCCTCGAAGACTTTGAGTTCAGCGTTCCCTATCACTGCCTTTTTGTCCGCTCCTAAGATTGCCATCTCTTTTTCAAACTGCGCTCTCTCTTGCTCCCGAATCTTTTCAGCCTCCGCGTCGCGTGTTCTGCGCTCAAGCTCTTTTTCTGCTATGAGGCAGACGTATTGAGCTTTCTTGGCTCGCAGCTCTAGCATCGGCTAGCACTTGCAGCCTAGTGGTGCTGCTGCTTGTACTTGAGCACTAGTGAGTGGCGCAAAGAATGACAAGAACAAACAACAGATGGTGTCTCTGACAATTCGTCAGATTGTCTAGCAATTCTACTTTTTAAACTATCTATAAGTAGGAGGGCTCGTTTCAAGATTTCATTTTCCTCCTTGAGTTGGGCTCCGTCTATGAATTCGCTGTAAAGGTCCTGCTCATACAGGCTGAGCAGGCTCTGTAGAAGGCTTCCAAACTCCTCCGTGGCGGCCCGTGAGGTCACCTGCTTTGGTGTTAATATCACTGTCATCGCGAGCCTCTTCAGCTGATTGGCCTGACAATTAAAAGTTTTCTACGCAACCTGAGGATATCTCTCCATTTATCTTCTATGGCGTTTTTGAAGGGCCTTAGGTATCAATTGTATTTTCCTTTTACTTTTCCTGACTCCAATCTCCGCGACTCCGTCAATGTCATTGCTTGCCATCTTTTAGTGACTTCGGTTTTTAAATCCGATTAGATATGGCTTACCTTTCAGGTGTTCGTTGTTAATTGCAGCAGACTTTTCACTGTAATGAACACAAGTAGCTAGCACGTGGTGCACATTGAGATCGTCAAGCGCCACCACACAGGTCAGAACAATTAGGCAGGCTTCGCTTGATCGGCTTTTATTAAGGTTAACTTGCCCAAATATCGTACACGTGCAGTGAAAACTAAGAGTAGATTGCAGTGCGTAATTAAAAGAGAGCTAGAATTTACAAGATTTACAAAGATGTGTTAAAAGGAAATACGATAAAGTAATATAAACAGACATAACTTACGTCTGGTACTGCCTTAAAGTCTAAAGAGAAAAAGTAACTCCAGTTCTCCAATGATACTCCGATAGTGGGTAAACTCCGACATAGACTTCTTTCTCCGGTGATAGCGTAACTCTGACTGACTTAAATGGAAGATAGCATTCCTTATGATATAGCAAAAAGGGACGCTCAATAGTGGAACATCGCCAAACAGGAAACATAATTATGGCTAACTGGTGTACAATCCAAAACGAAAGGAAACTACGATAATTAAGAGCAGGGCCGCAGTGGCTTTAACAAAACTGGCAAAGACTTATCTCTTAGCGATCTAAGTCAGGTACTATTTGTGACAGATTATATAGCATATGTGACATTTATCGTTTAACGAATAGGGAAGTGTTATAAGTGTCTCTGCGAGCTCTTAATATCTTTTGGTGTTTCCGTTTCGAAAATTGGCAAGGTAATGGGTAGCCTGTGAAAACAGCCGTCCTTCTTCGCTCCCGCCCCGAGTAAAGTTTCACGTAAAGGACCTTCATGCGAAACGCCACTTGGGCCGTGAGCGAAGAAGGACGGCTGTTTTCACAGGCTAGGTAATGGGACAATAATTCCGTTTCAATAAATTCTATATTATCGATAAAATCAACAGCCCAAATTCAAAAAGCGATAATTATCGATTACTCACAACGAAATGTTTTATCGATTTTTATCGAATTTCGAAATAATCAATCGATTTTTATCATTTGTTAGAAAACAGTTCTAAGAAAGCACGCGCGCTGATTTGTTGAAAATCGTGTTTGTATAACTCGATGGAGACACAGAACTAGCACGCGCTGTGACGTAGTGATGGCGCGAGCAAAGAGAATTTACATTTTGATAATCAAAGTTAACAAGTTGTTTTCCTTTTTCTCGTCGTGGTGTTTTCTAAAAGAAATAGAAAACATGTACTTCGTGTTTGTATCGAGTTATACAAACACTCGTGAAAGTTTGGGAGAACTCGAAAAAGCTGTGGAAACACTCGCCTGCGGCTCGTGTTCCCACAGCATTTCTCGTTCTCCCAAACTTCCACTCATGTTTGTATAACTCGATACAAACACGGAACATGTTTTCTATTTCTTAATTATCGAATGTTTATTATTATCAATATTATCGATTGACTACCCCGGGTTTCTTGGTGACCAAAAAATTCTGGTTTAGTCATCATAATCTCTCCGTTGAGAATAAACGACGGTATTTGCGCACACCTTATGTTCTTCTAGAAATCATATTGAAAGATCTTCGCTTCCAAAACACTCAACAAGAGAAAATAGGTCAATCCATCCTTTTGTTTGCTGTATCGCAAAACTTCCAAATGGCTGACTGTGTTTGAAATCGTCCTATAATGCATTGCAAACCCTTGGTCATTGACTACGTCATGTATGTCATACCGGACCTTCATACTAGTATCTGGCGACCAGGCATTTGCATTTGGCGACTATTTTTTACAATTATTATCTATTGGCCCCTTTCCTAAAAAATTGGCCCCTAAAACAATTCTTCAGGGCCGCTTTGGCCCTCAAGTAAAATTTCTGGCTGAAACACTGATCAAAGGTGAATTTTAAAGGGAGTGCACAGGAAATCGAGCGAAAGGCGGTCACAGTCGAAAACCTAACCTACCCTCATTTTCAGTCTATATAAAGGTACTGATCAGTTTACAATCCTCCTGGGGTTTATTTTCCGAAATACAGCCGATTTCTGGAATTATTTGAGATTTTGGAGTTTACCTGTCTAGAGCCTGAAATTAACCGCCTCACAAGAGAAAATCAACTGGCCGAAAAACTGCTTTGCGTAACCAAACATGTTAACCTATCGGCAATCTAACACTTAATTCCTACAAAATGGACATCTAGCATCCTATTTACAACATATCTCCGGTTATCAAGTGTAAAATCAACGCTTGTTAAGGGCAATCAAAATGGCCAGTTGACACCAGCTCACGAATGAGAAAATTTATAGGCAAAACTGAAATCGAGCTCCTGGTTATGGGAATTCTGTAAATTGCCCCACACTTTTTATTCGAAGCCTTGAGATGTAGTATTTCAACGTACATTAAAGTTTCGGTTGGGTTTTTTTAGCGAGCGCCTTACAATGAGTATACCACTTTGAAGAAATTGTGTGCTCAGTGACCTCAAATTGACCTCAGAGTGTTTGCTTACATTGACTAGTCGTATCAGGTACATTGAAATGAGTGCTCCATATTAACAACTTTTCTCATTCCATATTTAATTTGAGAATGAATCTGACTTACCATTGTATAATGGCGTCGGATAGGAGTATAGATTGTCTTGGCAGAATTAAGCTGATGGCGGCTGTATGAAAAGCTTACAATTGGGTGTAGTTGCTGCGAAACTAGATATAAGCTTAAACGTTTCAGTAAAAGCCTATACTTCTATCTAAATGTAAGAAACGCAGCAGTTCATCGATCAAATGCCTGGGTACATCTGTGACACACTTAGATCTGTTTTTGTGTTGGAACCTGCTCACTCTGGAGCTGATGGTAGAGCGTTATTGTGGAATTGCGTGACAGATTTTGAAACAACATACAGGACTAAGGGATGGACCATTTTAGTTTTTGCGGCGGGACGGGGGATTTGGCAATTACCAAGAATCAATTCCTGCCAGATAAAAAAGTAGAGAAAAACGTACATAACCAAACAAAAAATATTTCAAGACAAAACAGTGGCCACCCCCTCCTCCTCCCTCAAAAAATATAATGGTCCCTCCCTATAATCTTGAGTCTCCGACGCAGCACCCCCATAAACTATTGTAATGGCCCTGATCCCTAAAAATGCAGTAGCCACAATAAAATAACGATAGCCGGTTTAAGAGTCTTATTCCACATCTCAACTAAAACGTGTGCCAAATGTGTCCCCAACTTGTTTTAGCTCTTTAGTTATTTTGGATTGACCAGCAGCTGTGTGTACTTTAATTTATTTCCTGTTTTAATTATTGTTCTCTTCGTAATAAGGTTAACTTTACAGTTCAAATAAAAACTTGTTGTTGTAAGTTTGTTTGTTGTTGTCTAAAAACCAATACAGCACCTGCATTTGGTGGTGTCCTCCGCACAATTTCCTTCACAAAAAACCTAATCGTTTCTAGCTAGATTTACGCGGTAGTCCGGGGTCGAGAGACAGCCTATCGGTGCTCTTATTAACAAAACTGGCATATTCCATTCCCCGTTGGATTCCAGGGTTGAGTTTTCAAGGAAGGTTATTAGTAAGCTATGTCCTATATAGACACAACTGATACCCCCAAGCTAGCCGCAATGGGGCCTGTGATAGAATAGCAGCAACAATCAAGGCCCATATCAAGGTTCACTTGAATGAAGGTCATGACGTAGATACTGCTAGAGCCAAATGGTTGATGCCTTGCAGTCTTCGGGAGATGTACCAGGTCTCTGCATCAGATTGTGTGGCCGAGTTGTCTCTAGTCCTGTACTTCAGATCAAGCTAGATGGGGTCAGCACTATAGCAAATGTGGAGTACTACCAGAAAAATTGGGTGGGGGTGTGCTTCCCAAAACCCTTACCCTAGTTATGACCAAAATCTGCGATATTCCCTACCCTATTTATGACCTGACCAAAAATTCGAAACCCTATTTATGACCTGAACCTTACATCAAAATCCTGTTTCAGACCTGTATTATAATCGGATCCCTAGTTCAGACCAATCTTAAATTACTGTAACCATAATTTGTGAAGGGCAATTGTTTATTTTCTTTATGATACTGATGAAAAAAGTGGCTTCTTCTTTAAAAACATACCCCTATCAAGGCTAGAGTGCAAAAATCATACCCGACCAAAATGGCCAAAATCGATACCCTATTTATGACCAAAACAGCTGAAAAACCATACCCTCTGGGGCCGCACATACCTATATAGCCCATATAAAGGAGTACCCCCCCCCCCGGAACAGTGACGCTTGCATTCGCGCGTGGAAGCCATATGGGATGAGATTGAGGAAGAATATCACGTTTTCGAAGCCTAACCTCCCTGTGGATTTGCAAACAGCAAGCCTGTCTACAAGGTGTTCAGCAGAGGTCATTTCTCTCCAATTCTGTACAGTCAAGTTAAGAACAACAGCAAGTAATCCAAGTGCATCGGAAGGAGAAGTGCAGGGTATCCCTGTTACTACAGGCAGTGGACTATACCCCTGCCCCGAAGAAGGATGCACAAAATCTTACCAGCCATTTTCCTCTCTGCAGACCACTTGGACTGTGGCAAGCATGGTTATAGCCTAGAGCAGGAGTCCATGATAGGCAAGGCTGCCTTGGGTATGCTGCAAGGCGTGAGGGGCAGCAGGCCTTCCCCAGTTTTGAGATCGAGCCCATGCAGGCCGAGAAGCTCAGTCTACTACTCAGAAGACAACTGTATCGATGGGCTGGGCCTTAAAGTCAAGCTAGGGAGGCAAGACCAGATTCTCTGACAAACAAAGAGATTATCTGATTGGCAAATTTCAAATTGGAGAGGAAATAGGCCAAAAGGCTAGTCCTACACAAGTCTCGCAACTGATGATGACCGCCAAAGATGCATCCCGTAATGGTATGTTTTCCAGTTCGGAGTTTCTTACTGTTCAGCACATAACCAGCTTTTTCTCGCGTTGGCTTCCAAGCGAAGTTTGGCAGGTCATTTAGATATCCAGGCCGCAGCTGACGATGAGGATGTGGAAGCAAGAAGTGAACGAGGAAGCATTTCAAGAACTCAGTGATTACTTGATGGCAAATATACTGCTGACACACGGGTCCAATCTGCTATGACAGTTCCAATCTGTGTCAGCTGATGCCAAAATCAAAGCTGTCAACTTTGGCTGTCAAACTTTTGAAAGAAATCTGTAACCATTTTGGCATCGCCACAGAAGACAATACATCAAGAAGGAAAGTGCCATACATTAGAGAGGTTAAGCATGACGTTTACCTCGAACAGCAAACGGCAAAAATCAAACTTTTGCCGTCTGTGTTCAGCTCTCTGTACAGTAGAATCAAAATATTTGTATTTGCAGTAAATAGTAAGAGACACTTTTCTAATTTTGTATGATTTATTTAAGGATTACAAGAAAAGGATAGAAAATCAGAGGTGACACTTGCCGTTTGCCGTCTGCCATAAACGTCATGCTTAAACTCTCTATTGAACGATTGGAAGGCTTTCTGAAGCAATGCAACTGCTGCAGAACATAAGAAAATAAACTGATTGGAGGGGTGAACATCATAAAAGTTGAATTTGCTTTTCTTACAAAGATCTGTACCAGGGCGAGCTAGGATTTTTTTGTCAGCAAGGGCTGTAAACGTAAAGCTACTACTGAAGAAATGTGCACAGGCTGTTGTTCCGAACTTTCCAAGTTTTCCTTTCCAGACATGAAGTGAATATTATATACATGTACAGTTCACTTCGGTGAGGTTAGCAAACAGCTGCACTTGTTTTTCAAGCATTTGTTATTATCAGACAAGGTCCCATTTTTGGCATATGCCACTGAATCATTGAATGAACAACTGATGCCAAAAGGTGCTGCTTAGGTTTTCGTCAGAATTGTTATTTACGTTATTTAAAAACGGGCCATTGAACTTCTGAGGGACCGCGGAATTTTTGTTAGGACATGTGCATCCACAACAATTTTTTTTCTGTGAAACATTATTTTTCTTCCGGTTCACTGAACGTGTCAGATTTTTTTTTCCAGCTGTGGTCATGTGTAGGAAATCCCCCCACCATTTCTCCTCCCACCACCACCAAAAGTTAAATGGTCCGCATCTAAAGTATCTAAAACGGAAGAGGGGTAGGGTAGCTGACTAGGCAACGTGTATTGGCAGCATATGAGCATGGTCCCGATTAAATATTAGTTGGCCCGTCTCTGCCAGACAAAGTTGGTTGGTGGGGCAGGGTGAACTGAGTGACCTACCATTCTGTTGCCAATTTGACACAGCTGCTGTCCGAAACAAGCTATAGGAGCTATATCTCAGCTTTAAACTGTTATCTGATGTCAGTTCGAATTTATGACTAACAGATAAGAACATAGTAGTCCAACAGTGTTGGAAATAGGCTGCTTTCCGATATAGCACTAGTCAAT
>JAHPZR010052643.1:35000-36431 GCA_019787425.1 Platygyra sinensis
ATTCGTTCATCAAGGCCATTGGGCTGGGGGTGGTACGCCGAACTGATTCTGTGGTCCGTGCCACACAACTTAAACAGCTCCTCGTTGACCCTGTTAACGAATTCTCGGCCCTGGTCAGACATCACAATTTCCGCCACTCCGTATCTGGTGATCAGGTCGTACAGGAAATCCGCCACACCTAGAGGACCGATAAATATTTGTCTATCTAAGCAAGTCGAGTTCAAACCAAGCTTGAATTTTGATCGCGGCCTTGCTTCGTTTGTAATATTGACTTTCGTTTCCCTAATGGTTACGTGTCGCGTGTTTTAAGTTCTTGAAGACCAAGCTTATTTTATTCTTTCAAAAGTGACACGTTTGTGGTAAAATTTCTCGAGATAAACAATCAATAGGCAAAATTTTGAATGAAGTCTATGAGCAGTTTTATTTCTAGGGAATTCCCTTAAGCAATCTAACTTCGGTTAGCGAACACGTGCTAACGCCCTTAAGTCAAATGCATTCTAGGGTAGATTGACATCTGTCAGCCCCAAATTTACTGTGTTTGTTTGGGAATCTGACGGCAAATAATTTCCTTAGAAAATAAATTCTGAACAATTTATGAACAGCAGAGTTAAGATACTAGGCAAAAGATTGTATTGACTGAATTTGAGGGATGTACATGTGGCTGTACTAAGAAGTGTTCAGTTGTGTTTTAGTTTTCCATACATTTGTCTATAAATTTTTCCCGCCAACTTGCAGGCAAACGTATAAAATTTAAAAACGCGACTGGACGTTTTCTATCACAACTACATTCCTCAAATTTGTGAATACAATCTTTTGCCTAGTATCTTCACTTTGCTATTCATATATTGCGCAGAATTGATTTTTAAAGAAAGTTATTTGCCACCAGATTCCCATACAAACACTGTAAATTTGACGCCCAGAATGCAGTTTCTTTAGTTTAACGCTTATGGCCCTTTGGTTGAAATGGCTAAGTTTAAAACTCGCGAACTCTCAAAAAAGAAGAAAAACATTACAGCTGACCGTGATCTGTGACATAAACTAAATCGCAAGGTCGCAAAAATTAAACAGACACCTTTGCTCTCTTTTCTTTTTTTTTTTCTTCGAGTTCACGAATCTCAGTTCGTTACGACTAATTATGTAAGAAAATTATGTATGGTAATGTCTTTACTGAGTTTTGTTAAGGGGTCCAAATCCGCGGAGGGGGGTAAAAATCCGCTAGCGGATATGGACCCTGGGGGTCCAAATCCGCTAGCGGATATGGACCGGGGGTTCCATATCCGCTAGCGGATTTGGACCGGGGGGTCCAAATCCGCTAGGACACCGGCATGAAAGGCCATAAAATAGTTACATGCACCAGGAAAAACTACTTACTTCTGTGTCAGCGTTAGGGATTTCACAGCGTTAATCGTCGATCTCTTTTCTTGATCTTAA
>JAHPZR010052644.1:0-15000 GCA_019787425.1 Platygyra sinensis
TCTGAATATTAAAAATTCGAAGCTGATCGTGATCGCAGCGCTTCACTTCACTTATTTATCTCGTGTCAACAAACAAGAAGACAACGACTGAATGAATTCAGAGGGGCTGACAACCAAAACACAGCGATATAACACAAGTTTCCGTTTCGGCCAGATTGCATTCGCTAATTCAAGGGAGATATGAGATGTAATCACAAGATCGATAAAAGTAATAACGCTCCGATCATTAGTCAATTAACGGTTTCCATCAAGGCATATTCCTGAGAAACTGTTGCTTGAATCGGTTCCTACTTGGCCTGTTGTATTTTCATGAAATGGTTGTTTAATCGCCAAAGGAAGGCATGTTGTGTACAAATATACATTTAGACAGATCCACCACATTACGGCAATTCGCAGCAACACACCTATAAGGCACTGTAGTAATTTTTTTTTCCTCTGAACAATCCCTCTGTGACCTCTGTTCTGCAGTCTCTTCTCTCTCTCATCATCTCTCCAAGCGAAATGGCTTCCCCGGCTGACGTCACAGACCGACTCGGCCCATTCCCTTTGTAACTCGGCCGTGAACCACTGTGGCGCGTATTTTTCGAATTTTAAAAATTCACAGAAAATCGAGGAAAAATGGTACGACTATATTTTTTTCACCAATGTGATCAGAACAAAAAAGACGTTTTTGGCGAACAAGAAAAAATTTAGGGGTTAGGGAACTTTAAAAACTCGCCCTTCTTTGTTATCTAATAAGATGTAAAGCCAAGACTACTCATGACTTTCTCGCAAGAGCTTTCCCGCGCTTTGCCTAAGCTGTTTGCGAGTACTTTTTGATTGGTCAAACTGATTACTTTTGCCGTTTTGGTTTTTACGACACGCAAATCCACAATTAAACTTCAAAATATTCGACTGTATGTAACAATGCAATGCCAACTTTATTTCGCTCCAAATATAGCGATTTACAGTAAACGTAACAGGAATAAACTAGAAAAACAGGTTTTCAGCCTCGTGGTACCCACAAGGAGTTGCGGCCATCCAACACAGCGTCTTTTTGTTTCGCTCCGCCATCGTGGAAGCCACGTTTTTCGACGATGACCGATCTCGCGGGGAATGCTGGAGCTTCAAAACAACCTTCGGAACTAGATTTTGAGGGTACAGAGAAAAAAACAGGTTTTCAGCTTCGTGGTAAAAAAGCTAAAAAAGTGGGGCATCAGCTTCAGACCTCTACGTTTTCGCCCCTATCTGGCACGTGGAGGGTCATGGAACAATGTGCGGTCGACGGGGCATCCGCCCAGGTCGTTGGCAAACAAGGAGCAGACCTTACCAACCAAGGGGAAGGGGCTCTGGTCAGGCGCTTTTATCTGACCAAAGTTTCATTCAAGCGATTTCAACAGCTGTTATGAGTGGTTTGTCTATGAACACGGAAACGCCTCATGGCTCCATCAGCCGAAATGAACTAACCGCGACAAAGCGGCCTGCCGGTGAGCTTTATGGCCCCGGAGAAATGGTGGGAAACTCTTTTGACTCCACTGCTGCCTCTGTGCAAGCTTAACATTTCAAACCTGATTATCCCTCTCAACGGGACTCTGCTGACCTTATAAAAGCCAATTCGGCCAGATGGCAGGCTTCAAAAGAGCTTTTAGCTTCTCTAGGAACTACTAGAAAACCTTTGTCAAAATTTGACCACCGTCAAATGATAAAAGAATACCCAAGACCTAACGTGGATGCAGCGTTCATCCCACGTTTGGATTCTAACCTCCCTGGTCTCATGGGTGGTTTAACTGGCCCTGATGCTGAGTTAAGAGAAGTCAGGATAAGATTCTTGACATTATGGGCCCACTTGGCACCACTCATGATAATTTAATTGAAAAGCTGGATGCTCAGTCATCTGTGATCCAGTTCTCAAAGGAAGAAGTGACTGGACTTACGGATACAATCAAAAGATCAATCCAGTTAGCAGGTCATGCTTCAGCCACCATCTCCCAGAAACGTAGGGTGACAGTACTATCAAAACTAAACAAAGCCAATGCTTCCCTGGGTAAAGAAGATTTCCCTGAGGCAGGCAAGGACCTGTTTGGCAAAGGATTTGAGTCTCGTCTGAAGGAACGAACGGAGACTGCCAAAGCCATATCCGAGGCTACAAAAGTGGGGCAGCAGCTTTTTCGCATCAAACCTCTACGTTTTCGCCCCTATCTGGCACGTGGAGGGTCATGGAACAATGTACGGTCGACGGGTCGTTGGCAAACAAGGAGCAGACCTTACCAACGAAGGGGAAAGGGGCTCTTTATCTCTCCCAAGCCACACTACAACCAGCCAGTAACCACAGGTATGTCACTAAGTCTTTTACCAATAAGGTCTGCCCCAGCACAATTAGTTTGCCGCCTGAAGTATTTTCATGCAAATTGGAATCTTATGACTGACGACCCTTGGGTGTTGGAGACTATTATGGGCTACAAACTATAAATTCAAACAGTGCCCCACTAAGGTAACCTGGCCCCGCACTTTATCAATTTAAAGAATCTGAATTCCTTTGTGGATTTCCAACATTTCAAAATGGAGGGAATCACATGTTAAGGGCCCTTCTAAAAAAAATGAGATTTTATGGTAAAATTGGATCTCAAAGACGCATACTTTACTGTCCCAGTTTGTATAGGGCATCAAAAGTACTTAAGGTTCCTCTGGAAGGAGACTCTATGGGAATTTGTGTGTCCTCCCTTCGAGCTGGCCAGTGCTCCCAGAACATTCACAAAGATCATGAAACCTGTAGTGGCAACTCTGCGGAACTTAGGGATTCGCCTGATTATATATCTAGACGATCTTCTAATCTTAGCAGACTCGGAGCAGACTGCCAGACTCCACCTGGCGATTGCTTTAAGTCTCCTGGAGAACTTAGGTTTCGTTATAAACCTGAAGAAGTCAGTGTTGTCCCCAGTACAGAAAATAGAGTTTCTTGGTATTACTGTGGATTCGTTAACCCTTTGCCTTGCCCTTCCCAGGGACAAAGTCAGGAGTATTTGCAGGGAGTGCGAGTGTTTGATTGCAAATCCCACTGCAACAATGCGCCAGCTAGCACATCTCCTAGGTCGTCTGAGCTCCTCCATTCAAGCAGTGTTCCCTACCCCACGGTATTACCGCTACCTACAACAGGCAAAGACTCAGGCACTCAGATCGGGAGACCACTACGAGTCTCAAGTAGTTTTGAATCAGGAGTCTATAGAGGAACAGTACTGCAGTGGTGAGCAGAAAACCTAATGGCTTGGAAGGGGAGGGCACTAGCTCAACCAGACCCCAGCATCATAATAGAGAGGGATGCCTCGAGGGAACGCTAGGGTGCACACTGCAATGGACTGAAGACAGGCGTCCTGTGGAGTCAGTCCGAGCAGTTTCTCCTCATAAACTGCCTGGAACTGCTAGCAGGTTCTTTTGCAATAAAATGTTTTGCAAAAGACAAGACAAACATTCACATTCAGCTTCTCATGGACAATGTGACAGCTCTTACCTTCATCAACAAGATGGGGGAACCAAATCCCGTGTCCTAGCCTCTCTGCCTCGCGACCTCTGGCAATGGTGCCCACAGAGGCAGATAACAGTCTGCCACACACATTCCCGGGATTCTGAATGTGAATGCAGACAGGGAGTCTCGGTCTCACCTGGACTCCTCAGATTGGAAGCTTTTCCCAGCAGTGTTCCAAGCCCTGCAGAACAAGTGGGGTCCAGTAGATATCGATCTGTTTGCATCCCGTCTGACAAACCAGCTGCCTCGCTTTGTGAGCTGGAAGACGGACCCCCTATCAGAAGCAGTGGATGCCTTCTCCCTCCAGCGGAACAAGGTCAAGGGTTATGCATTTCCCCCATTTTGCCTTTGGGCAGGTGCCTCAGTAAAGTTCTGAGGCAGCAGGCACCACGCCTAGTCCTTGTAGCACCAGTGTGGAAAACCCAACTCATGTATCCTCTTTTATTGGAACTCCTTATAGACCTTCCAGTCCTTTTCCCTCAAATACCCAATCTGTTTACTCGGGAAGGAATGACTCACCTACTAACCCACCTCCAGCTGGGAGGATGGCTTATCTCAGGCAGCAGTATGAAGAGGGAGGCTTTTCTGTCCAAGCTAGACACTTGCTCTCAGCAGCTTGGAGGAGAAACACCTTAGATCAATATGCGTCTGCATGGCGCAAGTGGACTAGCTGGTGTGCTGAGAGGACCCTTAACGTTTACCGATCTGCTATTTCAATGACACACCCGGTCATAGATTCACACAGGGTCGGAGAACATCCCATGATTTGTCAATTACTTAAAGGAATATTCAATAGGCTAGTTTCGAATTGTGTAGAAACAAAAGAACAGAGTCGAGGTTCAGGGGAATAATTAGCATTTTGTATTGTTCAAAACAAAGGAAAATGCAAATTATTCCCCTGAACCTCGACTCTGTTCTTTTGTTGCTGCACAATTCGAAACTAGCCTATTCAAGACCCCCACAACCTAGATACTCCTTTACCTGGGATTTCTCTGTCGTTGTCGGGTATATTAAATCTCTTGGTGCAAACTCGGCCTTGTCCCTTAAAATTTTGTCCCAAAAGCTGGCTATGCTTTTAGCTTTAACTTCTGCTGAGCGGAGTTCTGAGTTAGCAGCCCATGATCTCCATTTCAGACGTTTCTATCCAGCGGGAGTTGTGTTTAATCTTCCTTCCCCTGGAGTGGGAAGAATTTGAAACAGTCTTTTAATGCTAGCTTTCCTGAGGACAACAACCTATGTGTTGTAGAGTGCCTTCGGGAGTACGAAGCTCGTACTAAGGATATAAGACCAGTTATAGCTGGCCAAGAAAACAAGCTTTTCCTGTCCATCGTTCGACCTCACAAACCCGTTTCGTCAGGTACTGTGGCTAGATGGGTTCGGGGCTTGTTACAGGCAGCTGGTATTGACACATCTAAATTTAAGCCTTATTCAGTCGGAAGCCCTCGGCGTCTGCTGCTGACAGGTTTGGGGTAGCCTTATCTGACATATTGGCCTTGGCCTGCTGGTCGTCTGATCCCACATTCAGGCGTTTCTACTATAAGTACTGCATACTGAGGCAAGTAGGGCAGTCCTCTCGACTCCTAAACGATAGTTGTCTTTGAACATGCTTTGTTACATAGAGTCGAATGTTTTGAAGTATAATCCCAGATTATACAAGTGACCGTAGGTCATGAAGTATAAGATAGATTATACCAGAAACATGACTGGACGGAATGTAACAATGCAATTCCACCCAAACACAGAACCCACTGTTGGTTACCTGTTTTACTAGTTTTTTCTTTATATGTTTCTGTTTTCTTTCAGGTTAGCTCGCTCTGCAAAAATGCGCTGTGTTGGATAGCCGCAACTCCTTGTGGGTGCCGCAAGACTGAAAAACCTGTATTTTGCTGGTTCGCAAAAAATTTTGTTATTAAATTGTACTTACGCCAGTCTCGGTCAGTGTATCCTCCAAATATATACTCTCCCACTCTGATAAACGTGACTGTGGGTCCCAAGCTATTACACTGGGAGTGAAACGTACTGGAACTCCAGCCATGATCCGTAGCTCTGTAACATAGTTTCCACTTAGAGGGCAGTGTTGACACAGGACCCAGCCAACCTTTGAGAAGCTCCCAGTATTCAGTTTTGTTAAGGAGGATTTCTGATGGCTCAAAATCGGGTCCTGCAAGGTGATAAGAATCAAACGATGCTCGTTAAAAAAGCGTATGCATAGCATGAGGTGTAGAATGAGTCGGAGTTTATTCTTTCTGACCAACGAATTACCAATAGAAACGTTTTGGGTACGCAATGCATTCATAGTGTATCAGCGTCAAAACAACAGATGGTGCACAGTCCTGGATCTTCAACACAAGTCTTGATACCCTTGAAGTTTGCTGGGTTCATAAGTGTATCCCACTTTTAACTATAGAACAATGGAGTAACTGATTGGACAAACGGAACCAACGTGAAATCGCATCTGCCCATCACAATAAAAGGGTTTTAAAGACAATGAATTAGGCAGGCCAATTAATTTTCCTAGTATTTGGTGGCTTTCCGGTATACCTTCACATGCTGGTTCATCCTCGGTCCAGTTTCCGATTTCATTACAAACTCTGACAAGAGGTCCTCGAAGCCAGTAGCCTTTGTTGCACCCGTACGTGACATTTTTACTTTCCCAAAGTTCATTTCCTATCCGGTAACCGTTCTCAAGAGGAGCAGGTTCGTCGCACATACGATGGCCTGAAAAAGAAAAGAAATTTCTCATAATGTGAAATGATCTATTCAGAGTAATAGATGTCCAACAGTAGCAATTGCACCGGTAACACAAAGGGGCCGTGAGTTCAAATCCCGTTTAAAGCCTGAATTTTTTTCAGGTCATTTTTCCAGTATTGTGATAGCTGCATTCGCATCTTTCATTCTTTGACCTGATCTATTCAGAGTTCAATGCATATATAGAGTTCAGTTTTCCTCTCTTACATGTTGGCACCACATTACTCCAGTTGCCATTTGCTAAGCACAGCCTGTTTGTAGGTCCTTCCAAGTGGTATCCTGCGTCACAAGCGAACGTGACCATCTCTCCTACCCAGTAATTCTCTCCGATCTTGTAACCGTGCACAGGAACACCAGGGTCTCCACATCCCACAAGTTCTGGTATTTTGAAAAGAAATTGGTTTGAGCGCAATTTAACAATGCAATCTTTTATCTTTGCCTGTAGCAAAATTCAGAAGCCTATTTCAACCTTTCATATTTGACATGAGCGCCAATTGTTTCAGAAGAAATACAAGTTGTTCTCTTTAACAGATAAATTATCATAGATAATAAAATACAGTGAAGCATTTATTAAGTGGACACTTAGCCTGGTCACGAAATTGACGACCTACGTTTCCCTTCATAACGAACCTCTTAAGCGGACGCGGACACTAAAATAAATTGTATCTGGCTAATTTCTATTTTGAAATTAAAAACAGCTAAGAGGTCGACAGAGAAAGTCGGGGACGATTTTAGGTGATGAATCGCGGCGAAGAGAAAGTAAGGGTACATATGAATGTTGTGCCGCGTAGGACTATGAACACAAATGGTGGAGCAGAGAATTAACTCTGAAGTGTTAATTTTTAAAGTGCTAATTGAACCCATGAATAACCCATTGGGCGTAAGCCCTGGTAAAGGGAATCAGGGAACCACACGAGGCAAAGAAAAAGTCTTTTGACCTCGGTGGGAATGGAACCCACGACCTCCGGATTAGATCTACCGTTACTCTGCCGACTAAGCTGCGGGGTCGGACAGCGAAAGTCGGGGACGAAGTCGGCGAAGCGAAAGAAAAGAAAAGAAAGAAATTCCCACCGAGGTCAAAGGTTTTTTCTTTGTCTCGTGTGGTCTCCTGATTCCCTTTACTAGGGCTAACGCCCAGTGGGTTATTCATGGGTTCAATGAGCACTTTAATTTACAGTTCAGAGTTAATTCTCTGTTCCTTTTGTGTTCATAGTGCTACGCGGCACAATATTCATATTAACCACCTGGGACTTTATTAAAACATTACAGAGAAACCACCGCATGAAATTGTTAAGATGAATAAACTTGCGCAATTGTTATAAACTTTCATTCATTGTAACTTGTAGCGTGAGCACTTCTATTTATTTGTTTGAGTCGGGCGTGCTCTTTCTTTATTTCCCTCATTTTCTTAGCTGTATTTCAATTTAACTTGGGACATTTTGGAAGAAGTTCATTTTCAATACACAGTCATAACACAACCTCACTATATCGTACAGCTCGTAATTCAGTTTGGACCGCCTAAATTTGCCTTATAGTTAAAACGCCAGTTGGCATGGGTCACATCACTTAAAACACTGTCTGGATGTTCATTCTGAGACCATTCGGAATCAAGTTTGCAATTAAAATTGCTTCGTTATGGAGTCTACGACAATGAGTAAAAATGCTTTACTCCGAAGTAAACTTATGTAGTTGTTTTGAACAGTCTGTTAGTGTAATATTTATTCAAAGCAATCAAGCATTCCTCTCTCATTTAACTCATAGATATAACGTGGCAATGTGTTTGTTTGTGTGATTTACATCAGTGATGAAAAACTTAAATCGACAAGAGTCTGCATTCGCCGACGCTGGCCAAGGGGAATGCAGCCTCTGGGAACGACGTCTCTGTAATTGCAAGTTGCACATGCGCCTGATCATACTACAGCTCCTTTAATAAGCTAGATATGGTGTCCCATGAGTACCTGCCGTGGTAGCAATTTCTGCTGTGCCGTTCTCGTAGTTTCTAAAGAAACACTTGTACACGCCCTGATCAAACGGACTGAAGCTTGAAATAATAAGCTCTCCTTTGACTTCATTAGCCGTCTTTGTGGTTGTGTTGGTAGAAACCACCACTCCATCCTTACTCCACTCCAGACTGGGTACGGGGGACCCCCGGGCAGCACACTGCAGTGTAACCTTGTCTTTGGCCTTTGTTACAGTGATGACAGAAGGTGGTGCAGTGGTAATAACAGGAGCAACTAGTATAAATAGGAAATCGACAATAAACCTTCCAAAATGGTTTAAAAAAAACAAATGTTACCTCAGAACGAATTTCGAAAACTTACATGCAGTTTTAAAGAACATCAATTTTCGAAGGGGAACTATCAGCCCCTAGACCCTCAACAGAAATATTTTAATGTCTTCATTGTTCACTACAAAATATTCCCCTAACAGCATGCCTTATTAAAACTGAAAAAACGACATGAGTTTAAGTATTAAAATCTTCAACCGCTTCTGTATTTTCCATCAAGGTATACTCGGTGGGTGGAATTTCTAAGTCAACTGTCGACTTGGTAAAACATGAAATACGAGAAATTAAAATTTATCTTTTCTCCACGATAGATCGTAAAACCTTTGAGACCGCTTGCGTTTTACTGTACGATAGTAGCTTACTGCAGTTTTCAGCATAAAAACGTCTTGGTAGTACTTTTAAACTAAAATCCACGTCAGAGAGCAACTTCTTTATATCGTCATCTAAAACACTAAAGAAGAAAGCTGAATTTCATGAGCCGCACTGCTAACTATCGTTCAATAGACGCCCATCCGCGTTTTATGAAGCAATTAGATTATGAGCTCGAGATTTCTATCGCGTGATAGTTGACGAGGGCGCAACCCGAGTCAACTATCACGCATAGAAATCGAGAGCGACTAATCTAATTGTTTTAGTTTAAATCTACTGGTCGTTGAAAACTTCATCTAAATCCTCTTCACAGACACTTCGAATGTTGGAAAATGCCAAGAAGCGGCGGTAATTTTGTTAACAAGAGCACACTGCTACGCTACTCACTATCTCTAACAGATTATAGTTCACCACTAAATTTCCCTTTGTTGTCGTTGGTCAAAACTGATCACGTGGTACGATCTCGCGCGGGCACTATCTGTCAATAGAATGCCCTAGGGCGACTATCAGACGATAGTGCCCGCTCAGCGGAAGTGGCTCATCAAAGAAGCTTTCTCCTACAGTTTTTTTAGATACGATGAAAAGAATTTATCGTCCCATGTCGTTTTTAGTTAGAAGAGAGCAAGAGAAGAATTTTTTTAGGCTGAAAACTGCGGTAAACTACTGTACAGTAAAACGTCAAGCGGGCGTAGAGGTTTTAAGATTCTAGGTTTCCTCTTTAGAAGGTTTCTTCTTTAGAAGTCAACAGTTGACATACAAAATTGTTTATACATGTATAGATGTAATATCTGAATAGGATAGAACGGAAAATACGAAACACCTAATAAGCGCTCCATAGCGGTTGGAAATTTTGATAAATAAATTCTTGTCGTTTTCAGTTTTGAGGCATGCCGCTACGGGAAAATTAAGTGGTGAACAATAAAGACAATAGAGTGTTTATGTCTCGGAACTATCGGTCTGACAGTTGCCCCTTGGAAATTTGATGTTCTTAAAACTAGCATATTTGCCCTCGAAGCTTCGCTTCTCGGGCACATATTTGTTTTAAGAACATCGAATTTCCACGAGGCAACTATCAGCCGATAGTTCCTCGACAGAAACACTCTATCGTTTAATTATAGTTCACCACTTAATTTTCTCCGATTCTTATTGGTTTGAATTGATCACATGACGCAATAGTGTTCATCCGTGGAGAGACATTATAATAATAATAATAATAATAATAATAATAATAATAATAATAATAATAATAATAATAATAATAATAATAATAATAATAATAATAATAATAATAATAATTTATCAGTCCATAGTGCGCGGGTCCGTGGAAAATATCCGGATGGATAAAAGGGGGCTTATAGAAAATAAACATTGAAATTGTATTAAGTGGGTTTTTTTTCTGTTTTCGTTTTCAAATTTCTAAAAAAGATGAAAATAATTCATTTGATTTTTAAACTGGTGGGACAATAGGGTGTTCATGTCTCGGAACTATTGGCGTGATAGTTGCCCCTTGAAAATTTGATGTTCTTTAAACTGGCATATTTGCCCTCGAAGCTTTGCTTCTCGGGCAAATATTTGTTTTAAGAACATCAAATTTCCGCGGGGCAACCGTCAGCCTATAGTTCCTCGACAGAAACACTCTGTGGTCTGAACAGATTTTGAGCAGCGTAGCCAATCAGAGAACAGCATTCGTGATAGAATGTTAGTAGACTTATAGGCCCCTTTTTCACGGGTCCGAGCAAATTTTCGCGCGGTCGAATTTTGTTCCTGGACCGCCCGTTTACATGGATCCGTGCAAATTCTGTTGCAGTGGTGTTTACACAGATCCGTGCAAAGTTTAGACCAGTCGCGGAATACTGGATAGTGCGCCGGAACACTGAACATTTCAAAACAATTATTTACTATATCTCGATGATGTAACGAACATATTGGTCGTTCTTCCTCGATTCTTCCGCATATTCGTTTTAACACTGAAGGATTTCTATAGAACGAACCATCTATATAATGAACCAATTCGGTTTTTTAATGTAACTGTCCGGAGCACACTTTGTACTCCCTCAATTATTATAGAAATCAGTTAACGCGAAGTCAAAACACACATACATTTTTGTGAAAGGAATTTAAACACTGTCAGATTGTCAACATCATAAAAACAAGTTCCTCACTCACGAACTGGTTTGACGACAAGCACAATCAGTGCATATACATGACCCAAGTGGTTTTCTCCGCGGCACATAAAAGGCCCTTTGTCTTCCTGTCGAGTATTCTTGATCACCAAATCTTTTCCAGCCACCACATGACGATCAACAGGTAATGGTCGCAAGGAGCGAGTCCATTCTATCTTTGGCGATGGATAGGCAAAGATTTTGCAGGTCAAAGTCGTCTCCCAGGTTTCGTACCCCATGTAGTAGATCGCAGGTGCTTGAACAAATCTTGGAGGGACTGTGAGAAGTGTCAAAGTCGTGTGAAAGAAGAAATTAGTCAAAAGTTAAACAATTTAGCAGTCTTAACTGCTACTTGTGCTACAGTCGATGAGTATACGGCCTAGACCTTGACAATGACGTAATGTGTAAAGTCGAATTTTGTTATGACATGCTAGAAGTTAGGTGCTTGCCCTCCCTCTAGCTAGTCAGATAACGGAGGACACAAACCAAATGACAGAGGCAATCTACATCGCAGGATTTCCAGCAATATCCAAAAAACAAAAAAAAGGAACTTTAAAACAGTATGTTTTTATATAAAATTATGCTTTTCATACCTTCAACTACAATTTTGACAGTGGCAGAGTCAAATCCCAAAAAGTTCCTCGCCTCGCATCTGTACAAGCCTCGATCACCGAACTGAATGCTGGGGAACGTCAACACTCCTGTAACTGCGTTATAGAGGCTATTGTCAAGCTTTTGATCGTTTTTGTACCACGTGATCTCTGGTTTGGGGTAGCCGTTGGAGAAGCATGGTAACGAAATGTTGCTTCCTTCTTTCGTCGTAAAGCTGGATGGAGGCCCCTTTTTGATCGTTGGAATATCTAGGAAAATAAAGAGCAGTCTGTATAGCAGAGTGGTCACTATTTGGAAGATCTAGGTGACCCAATCATTTCCTTCAAAAGCTGGTTCATGTTGCTGGACTGGGCTTGATTTTGTACTATGAATGGGTAGCTCTATCGCTATAGCCACCGGGACCCATCTGCACTTGTCGTGGCAGGGATTCATTTGCATGACGCAACGGCGTGCTAACAGCTGAAAAGTCACGCTGGATCAAAAATAACCAGAAAAGTTATATCCCTCGGTTACAGCACACTACACGCAGTGTTTGGTCAATGTGTCACGCTTTGTTCTACTGTACGACCCGCAAAAAAATTGAAGTTGATTTTGACCCAAAAATGTGCCATAATTCATTGCAAAGGCTACGTCCAGCGTTCTCCAGTTGGGCCATTTTGCTTTTGATGTATGTCACGGCAGTCACTTGAAAAGGTTTCCCGAACTATCAGACACACAGTAAAGACATAGCCAATAGTACAGACGTAGCTTATGGTACGGACATCGAAATCGGTTAATAGGAGGTATAAAAGCTCTATATAGAATCCCAATCACGAAGTCTTTTGTACGTGCCTTATAAGATCGGTAAAATAATCAGTTTTCACTACCTATATCTTCGATCAGTTTCGACGTGTTTCCAGCAAAAGCTTTTCCCGGTCTGCCGCGCGGTCCTTGCGGGCCCCTCTCCCCAGGGGGACCCCTCTTCCCTGATTTTCCTATGTACCCTGGGCGACCACGCCTCCCACGACGGCCTTCCGGGCCCTGAAGCCCACGAGCACCTGAAACAAAAACAATCGCAATGTGACAGCTGATGTGAGAACAGAGAAATACATTGGTTGGAGGTGGTATTGCTATTTTTATGGGAACAAACCGATCATCATTAGCCTGCGAACAGCAGACGTATTTCAGAGAAGCGACGACCGGAAATATGTCTGCTGTTCGCAGGCTATGCAATCATTAGTTATGGACTCCGTTACAGATCTTTGTTACCAGTGATTATCGCCTAAGCAGACCAAACAGAGGAAATTGAAAGAGCACCAGCAAAATTCCAAATTAGAGATAATCAGTCCTGTCAACTGGTATTTTTAAATCAAGGTTTGGGTCCGTTTTGTGCCTCAGCTATACAAGCCTGTATCAAAAAAGCGTAAGACTTGCTTTTAGATATATCAATGACAATTAATGCTTATGGACAACTGATATAATCTGTAGGTCTATATATTCTTTACTCTAGTTTGTTGTTGGTTTTCTTCCTTGCTCCAAGAGTTGTTTTTCTCCGGGTAATCCGGTTTTTCCCTCTCCTCAAAAACCAACATTTCCGAATTTCAATTTGATCCTGGAATGCACGGACATTTCTGAACGAGTTCTTGTGAACTCCTTGGTGCTCCGTGGGTAAACAAATTACATTTACATTTCCATTTTTTAGGCCGGCACCATTTTAGTTGATGGACTCACCTCTCATACAGATGACGTCTTGATCTGTGCCATTGTTAATCTTGGTAGTGACCTAAACAAGGAAAATAGAAATGTGAACGAATCCAGAGCAAGCATTAAATTAAAGCTTAATCCAGCTGTAATACACTTTTACTTTCTTTCTTTGCTTTGGTAGCAGTTCAATCTATCGGAAAGCAATTTCACGGCCAATTGAAAATGTCAAATCAATGTCAAATAAATAAATAAATGAATAAATAATAAATGAATAAATAAATAAAAAATTACATAACAAGACATAGAAATAAATAAAACAGGATAATTCAACGGTTACGCAAACAACATAAAAATTAAAATTAATTAAATGAATCCGTTAGAATTCACACTACACATCCGATTTTGTCTTATTTCCCCTAGCCCGTTCCTTCTCAACTGTTTGACGGTAATGTTTAACAATGATTTAGTTGTTAACTGAGTGGGATCTGAGTGATGTAGTAGTCATACTCTCTCGTGAACACTTTCATAGCCTAAGGTGACCTTATAGATCTGTCCGAGTTCAAAGCATTGTGTTATAGCCGATTTCCCTTTGTTGGTGGCTGAAGTCATTCAGGACACAAAACAACTGTCATTTAAAATGCTACGTCTTCAAAGATCATTTCGTCCATGATATAAAATCCTGAGTTGGAGCGATTGACGCGACGTTGACACTATCAGATTAAGTTATTTACAAATATTCTTAATTAACCCTTTAATGCCCAATAGTGACTTATAGATTTTACTCTGTCTAACGCCAGACGCTTTTACTCGTCAAAGGGAGACCCCTTGGGCACTAAAGGGTTAAAAAACTATCTCCTTTAACCCTTTAATGCCCAATAGTGACTTATAGATTTTACTCTGTTTAACGCCAGACGATTTTACTCGTCAAAGGGAGACCCCTTGGACACTTTAAATTAGCTAGATATATTTGTGATAGGTCTACCTTTGCAGAGGCCCCCAGTCCAAATAATTGGACACAAGCATTGTGGCAACTGCTGCAGCTTTTCGATCGTCCGAGGGATCCAACAGACCTCTTATCTCGGTGAATTTCATCTTCGTTATCTCTGGATTCAGGCTGATATGCGTTCGTCGAGTCACTCTGAAGAGAAAACACTTGTTCCTCTAACACTCGCACTTTATAAATGAGGCATCCGATGGAAACAAGACAGAATAAAATATTTACAATCACGGCAACAGTCAAGAAAGTGTTACTTCGAGGTTTCACGGTCTCCATTGTGAAACAAGTTGATCTGAACGTTCAGTTGACTTCCGTAGCTTATTTAAAACCCAGAGAATGTCAGACAGGAATAAGCTTGTCTCGCTTGGACGTGCCCTGAGGAATGATCTTGAAGGGAATGTCATCACCTGTGTATCATGTTTTCAAACCATCTCTATCTCTGCATGCTGGTGGGACTAAATGGCTTCCGTTTTCTTATTAATTAAATAAATGAAGCCATTACATGCAGGGTCAAGCAAATGGAAGGAATAGACGTAAAAACAAAATTAGCAAAATTTGGTAATTATAATTCTGTTTGCAGAAGATTCATAATTAACTTATTATTACTTCCTCTCACAGCGGTATTTGACCTTCTTTCATATAC
>JAHPZR010052644.1:30000-45000 GCA_019787425.1 Platygyra sinensis
CATGATCAGTTGCTCTGTAACATAGTTTCCACTTAGAGGGCAGTGTTGACACAGGACCCAGCCAACCTTTGAGAAGCTCCCAGTATTCAGTTTTGTTAAAGAGGATTTCTGAGGGCTCAAAGTCGGGTCCTGAACACGGTAAGAATATCACCACGTTAAAAGAAAAGGATATGGATTACTGAAATTAGTTGTAGATTAACTCTCATTAGGGTCAACAAACCACGACGGCAACGGTAACGAAAACGCTGCATAATACAAGCACAAAAATGAAAGCACTGGATCCAAATTACTTCAACCGGAATCAGTTTGGAAGTTTCAGATGATTTTACTTTTGCTTGAGTTTGCGCCGAATTTCGTTTTCACTTGACCCATCCCTATTGCTTGCCTTTGTGCTTGCGCTGGTGCTTGCGGCGTTGCTGGTCAAGTGTTTTAATATAACGAGCGAAACAATGAATATGCACGTGCGTTATAAGTCTTTGTACATTTCTTTGTCTTTCTCCTCAAAATAAAGACATAAATGACCAAATTCTGCATATTTTGGAGGACGGGAACGTCGGCGGCTAATTTTTCGAAGGTTTATTTCGAACTGAGCAAGTTTTGAAACCGATAGGCGCAGTGAACAGATCTCGACAAATGCGAAATTTGAAGGTAAAATATAAATTCAGTTTTTCCTAGCCGTTTTCTAGCTCGATTCGCGGTCGTCATTGCTTATTAAGCTCCCCCTGCTAAAAGACCAAACAGTGGAACATTTTGCTTTACATTTTCACCGCTCTGTCATATCACAAGAGTGCAGTAAAGACAACAGATTTTTCGAATTAATGCTCAGAGTATTTGTATGCCTTCTTACCTTCACATGTTGGTTCGTCCTCGGTCCAGTTTCCAATTTCATTACAAACTCTGACAAATGGCCCTCGAAGCCAGTAGCCTTTGTTGCACCTGTATGTGACATTTCTGCCCTCCCAAAATTCATTTCCTATCCAGTAACCGTTCTCAGGGGAAGTAGGTTCTGCGCACATACGATAACCTGGAGAAAGAAAACAAATTTTAAATGATGCGAAGGCTCTCTTCCCGGTCAAATACATAGAATACAAAGAATTTGAGCAGCACTTGTAACCCAGAAACAGGATGCAACCTGACGGACATAATAATAATATAAGTGAAAATAAATTTACACTCCCAGTTGTGTGCATTTGCTCATCTTAAAGACTTATTCCATTATCTATTTTGCCTTGCATGCACAGAACACACCAGCCGAAGAAGGGCGGAACCGCAGTCCACTATACCAGGCTTGTGGACACCTGAGCTAGTGTAGGGAGTCAGTCAATTCGCGCTAACATAATCACAGAATTCAGTTCTTACATGCTGGCACAACATTACTCCAGTTGCCATTTTCTAAGCACAGTCTATTTGTAGGTCCTTTCAAGTGGTATCCTGCGTCACAAGCGAACGTAACCATCTCTCCTGCCCAGTAATTCTTTCCAATCTTGTAACCGTGCACAGGAACACCAGGGTCTCCACATCCCACAAGCTCTGGAAAGTTTTAAACAAACATCAAACTCGGTAAGCTAAGAAAGTTGAAGATCTGCGAGTGACATGGTTCTAGGCGGGGATCTATGACGGGGATAAAAATCTATAGTCTCTTTTAGGATTAGTTGGAGAGAATAAAACTTTAAAAATAAGAAAGATAAGATTACTCACAAATGAACACGGCTATTAATAGTGCAGAACATTGATATGTATTGCATTAAACTTCCTCTTTTTCTGACTCTGATTGAAAACTTGTTTTAATGTCATTGACGTAAATATGTTTCATTGAAGTGTGCCTAACGCCGATTTCAAGTTATGTGTTTGATCCCCGAGTCCAAGTTCCCCGACCGCTGATTAAGGCTAGGGGGACGCATCCTTTAAGAAACAAATTGAAAAACCTCAGTTAATAGAAGTTGCTCATGAGCATTATTATTTTACAGTACTTATATAGAGGATAATTACATGGACGGCGCGTGGATATGAATTTACCTTCGAGTTGAACACGAGAAGGTAAAATTCGGACAAGCGTGCATTTAATATTCTGTGTTGTTACATAAACATACTAATGACGGCGTTTTTGGCGATTTCCGAAGATTTTCCGACACTTTCCGAAGATTTCCAAAGATTTTTCCAAAATTGTTCCAAGGCAAGGCGAACGTTTCCGAATATTTTTCGGAAATTTTCCGAAGATTACCGGGTATTTCACAGGCGTTTTATGTAATAAAAACAAGTTATATATTTAGCATTATTGAATGAGGGCTGAGTAGGATATGAAGAATTCTGCAGATCAAGGAGGGGGTTATCCACAGAGGCCGAAGGCCTAGGTGGATAACACCCTCCGAGATCTGCAGAATTCTTCGTATCCTACGAAAGCCGAATTCAATAATTGCTTTATTATTCATTTAAAATATTTCCCCGTTCTTAAAGGAGTTAAGCCATTTCGCTTTTTGTTTTTCCGCTCACCAAAAATAACACAATCTCGTTCCCAGGTTTTCTCGGTCAACGGTTCAATAATTTGCAGCAGGCTGCACTTTTGACGTCATTTTGACGTCATTGGTTCAATAATTTGCAGCGGGCTGTACTTTTGACGTCATTGGATTCAATTTGACGAAGATTCGTTCCAAATTTGGTCAACCGCAGCTGGTTATGGTGAATTATGGCGTGTGGTTTTAACCAATCAGAAACGGGGATATATTTTGAAATGAATAATAAATTGCGTTACTTGTGTACCTGCAGTGGTAGCAATCTCTGCTGTGCCGTTCTCGTAGTTTTCTAAAGAAACACTTGTATACGCCCTGATCAGAGGAACTGAAGCTTGAGATAATAAGCTCTCCTTTGACTTCATCAGCAGTCTTTGTGGTTGTGTTGGTAGAAACCACCACTCCATCCTTACTCCACCTCTAGACTGGGCACAGGGGACCCCGGCAGCCACACTGCAGTGTAACCTTGTCATGGGCCTTTGTTACCTTGACGACAGCAGGTGGTGCGGTAGTAATAACAGGAGCAACTGATATTGGTGCGATCATAACGAAAAAAAGAAATAAAACTGAGAATCAAGTATTAAGTCTGGGATGAATGAAGCTTTGATAATACATTTCAAACGAAACTTAACGTTAAAAAATAACCTGTTCATTTTACTATCCGTTACATATCTTGCGGTTAATGTTGTGTTTATCTATCCCCAGACCAGATGAGACTAGTTTCATAATAATTTAGAGTAAAACGTTAGACTTTACAAATTGCTAATACAACACATTGAGAGCTGTCAAACAAAGATGTTTAAATATTTATAACTTTAATAAGGGATGTCAAGATGTACATCGAAACGTCCGTTTTCCTAGCATTGGGTTTTTTTAGTTTTCAAACAAAATAAACTTTCAGTTGATTTTAAAACTGAATTCTATCACTTTATTATTAAATTGATTGAGACTCTGAAAACTCTCTTTTGCGGGTGCAGAGGACAGGCTGTGTTGGAGTGGCCGGACGGAAAAATCTTGGGCCTCAGGTCATGTGGTATGGACCTAAACAACCGACACTGACACTGACACTGGACTCCGACTCTGAACGGTCTCAGTCCCTCGCTGACTCTTACGCTTAAAGTATGGGCATGGCATGTGGTTGATTTTGCACTTGCAGTTAAGCGACATATTTTATATACAGCCGTGCTAGCGCTGACATAAAGAGCTTTGGAAATCAATGATATAGACCTTAAAGGAAGGTACAAAGTCTAAACACAAACACAATTTCCTCTTTGCGAAACATGTCAAACCTACGGTCCTTAGAAGTTTTCCCACTTACGAACAGGGTTTACGACAAGCACAATCAGTGCATAGGACGTTGGTCCAGCGTGGTTCTCTCCGCGACACATGTAAGGTCCTCTGTCTTCCTGGCGAGTACCCTGGATCACCAAATCTTTTCCTGCCCGCTACGTGACGTTCAAACAGGTAATGGTCGGAATGAGCGGGCCATTCAATTTTGGGCGGTGGATAAGCGAAAGATTTTGGCACGTCCAAGTCGTCTCCCAGGTTTTCGTAACCCCATGTGGTAGATCTCAGTTGCTTTAATGGAATCTTGGAGGGGACGTGGGAAACGTTAAAGTCGTGTTGAAGAAGGAATTAGTCAAACGTTCAACAATTTAGCAGTCTGTACACGTCTAACGAAGTGTATCTCGCAGGTCGTGAAACTGGCACGTTGGGTGTGTTATTTTCTAATCGAGTGGGTTTTCAAACCGAAGATCAAAACTAATTACTTTGGAATTAGACTTTCTCAGCCAATCTCGACAGTAGTAAAGAAGCAAAGGCCCAAAATCCGAAGTTAGTACCCTGATTGCTTTAGACACTCAATTGAAAACCGCTCAAACACACCTTTTAACTGGCACGATCAAGATCCAAAAGTAGAAAACATTCCCACAAAGGTGAAAGTAACTTTGTTCCCCTAGGTAACAAAACTGAGGTGATAACGGTCATTAAATTTGTGCTCCCAAACGCAAGTGCGGCCGTAACACTAACTTGAACAGAGACCTCAAAAAAATTTCAGGCCTCTACAGTAGTAGTGTACCGGCCGCACTTGCGTTAATGACCGTTATCACTCAGTTGCTACTATGGACAAATTACTTTCATCTTTACTGTACTTGGGCTGAAGTCTAAACGTCCCCATTTAAAGGGCTAACCCATATACGACCGCTCTCATGTGGCTTTGATAGCTCAGTTGGGAGAGCACTGCACCGGCATCGCAGAGGTCGTGGGTTCGAATCCCGCTCAGAGCCTGAGTTTTTCTTCAAAAAGGTCTCTGTGTTCAAGTATGTTGTCGCGTACGGCCGCGTAGCAACTGGCATTCGCCTTGCCCGTTAGTTCCACACCAGGGTTAGACCTCTCCCTCACCAAACTGGGAAAGACAAGCAATTCATCAGTTTTTTTAATTCTTCTCTTACTGCGAATGTTGTTGGCCTGAAAGTTGCTGTAAAAATTGTTCGCCCTTTCACACACAACGCCAGTAAGGCTGTCGTAGGTCTGAAGAACAATTATTTTGGATTTCCCAAAATGAGTTTTTCTTACCTTCAAACTACAATTCGACAGTGGCAGAGTCCGAACCCCAAAAAGTTCGTTGCACTCGCAATCTGTACAAGCCTCGATCACCGGGACTGGAATACTGGGAAATGTCCACCACTCCCGTCACTCTATTATAGAGACGGTCGTCAAGCTTTTTGATCGTTTTTGTACCACGTGATCTCTGGTTTAGGGTTCACCTTTGGAGGAGCAGGGAAAAGATAACATGTCTTCCTTCTTCGTCGTAAAGCTGTATTGGAGGCCTCCTTCTAATGCTTTGGAATATCTAGAGGAGTAGACAATGGAAAAAAGGGAGATGTGTTGGACCTGGCAGGACTTGCACACTAGCTTTTGTCCTTGTAAATATGACTGGTCCTTGCATTACAGGCGATATAAATTAACAATGACCATTTCCCTACAGAAGCGTACGCGACCCAGTCGCCGGAAAGCTATTATGCGCGTTTTCAAGTTTTTTTTTTTTTTTGCTTACTTAACTTATGTCCCATTGTGCTACGGTAATTTTTTTTTTTAAAAGGCCTTAACGTCGGGGCTCTCCAAGCACCACTTTCTCCACTGTTACCAACCCCCCCCCCAAACCGCAAAGAATCAACAACATCGAACATAAATTATAATAGTTTCCCTTTAGGGCTTTTCCACGGTTTAACAACACGGTGCGATCCTATAAAAGGCAAGGACACGCCCCCTTGAAGCACTTTGTTGGCTTTCCTGTGCAATGGTGGAAAGCCAGAATAACGGTCGCATAACATAGAAGTCGAGGAGAAGTAGCGTTTTTTCGTCACACCAACGGAGTCATTTACGGAGTCATTTGCAATAATATAAGATAAATAATAAAAATACAGTGGAAATAAAACTTATATTATATTAACACTTTAGATGATGGCTTTGGGAGAACAAAAACGATGAATTATGTTCGTCGTCGCTGCACGTGGAACATTCAAATTTCGCCGCTAACTAAAATAACAAAGCTGATGCCTGCTGCGAGCTATCTGTTTCCATTTATCTCAGCATGCTGAAAACGAAACGAAATCTCATAAGAGGTGATTTTGGTTAGCCTGTGAACACAGACGGATTTTGGTGGGATATCTAAAATTATTCAAGTTTATGAGCGTTATGATGGTGCAAACAACACTGAGTTATTCCTCAAACTGTTCCATATTCAGAGCAAAGAAATTGGAAACAACAAGTACTTCGAAGAAACAACAGAACTTGAAAAATGGCAAAGTGAGATTTCGCCTGAATATTGACGTTAGAAAGGAAATGGAAGACTCAAGGCTGAATGCCATAAAACAACTGATTACGTTCGTAAAAGGTCGACTGAATTTTATCTGCAAGAGTACGTGCAACAGCAGCTAATGTTGACGTTACGGAATCTCTTCTACATAACTGGCTGAAGAATAACCATATTACCGTAGATAAAATATATTACCTTCGCAGTCTGTTTGCATTTTTTTTACGAATTTTAGTTTTCAAATTTATTTCTCAACCGCAGAAACCAGTAGTAAAACAGAATCCTGTGGCAACTCGCTAAAATTAGACTTGAGTGAATAAGCCAATCAAATGGGAGCATTGGGCCTCCGTTGGGATTTGTGATTGACAGGCTGAACACCTCAGCCTCATTATATAGGATCGCTCCGTGTTTAAACGTGGAAAAGCCATAAAGGGAAAACTATTATAATTTTATGTCGATGTGGCTGATTCTTTGCGCGCATTTGGGCGGGGGGTTGGTAACAGTGGTAGAGGGTGAAGTGTGCGTGGATTGATGCCCCGAGTTTTAAGGCCTTTTATTTCCGTAGCACAATGGGACGTAAGTAAGTCAAGCAAAAAAACTCCTCATACACTTGACAAACCACTTCTCATAATAGCTTTCCGGCACTGTCGCGTACGCTTCTTGTGCAGGGAGTACACCTATGGTCATGAATCCTTAATTCCTATATCGCTGTTAAATGCAAGGGACCAGTTCATGCATCTCACAAGGACAAAAGCTAGTGCAAGTCCTGCGCAGGGCAATCTCCCTTGTTTCCAGTGTCTACTCCTCTAGATTATTCCAAAGATTATGAGGAGGCTCTCCATACAGCTTTACAAGGACGAAAGAAGGAATGCCAAATGTTATCTTTTCCTTGCTCCTCCAAACCACTGCGTGTACCCTAAACCAGAGATCACGTGGTACAAAAAACGTATCAAAAAGCTTGACGACCGTACTCTATAATAGAGTGACGGGAGGGTCTGACATTTCCCAGCATTCAGTCCCGGTGCTCCGAGGCTTGTACCGATTGCGAGGCAATTTTCTGTCACACTTTTTGGGCTGTTCGACTCTGCCACTGTCGAAATTGTAGTTGAAGGTATGAAAAACTCATGCTCATTTTGAATCCTAAAATAATTGGTTCTCTTCAGACCTAAGAAGTCTACTGTTGTTTAAATCGTAACAAATTTTTTACAGAAGAAACTTTCAGCCACAACATTCCTCAGGTGGTAAAAAAAAAGAATATTACTGATGAATTGTTACCAGTTTTAAAAAAGTCTAACACCCTGTGTGTGGAACATGTATTTATCGGGCATCGACATGCAAGTCTGCACGCGGCCGTTACGCTTGACAACATACTTGAAACAGAGACTTTTCTGAAAAAATTTCAAGGCTCTGAGGCGGGATTCCGAACCCGTCACGACCTCTGCGATGCCGGTGCAGGTGCTCTCCCACTGAGCTATCAAAGCACATGAGAGCGGTCGTATATGGGTTAGACCCTTTATATGGGGACGTTGAGGACTTCAGTCCCAAGTACAGTAAAGATGAAAGTAATTTGTCCATAGTAGCAACTGAGTGATAACGGTCATTAACGCAAGTGCGGCCGCTCACACACACCTACTTGAGAGGCCTGAAATTTTTTTTTTTCAGGTCTTCTGTTCAAGTTAGTGTTACGGCCCGCACTTGCGTTAATGGGAGCACAAATTTAATGCCGTTATCACCTCAGTTGTTGACTATGGGAACAAATTACTTTCACCTTTGTGGGAATGTTTTTACTTTTGGATAATTGATCGTGGGCCCAGTTAAAGTGGCGTGCGTTTGAGCGGGTTTTCAATTGAGTGTCTACTATTTCTAAAGCCATCAGGGTACTAACTTCGGATTTTGGGCCTTTGCTGCTTTACTACTGTCGAGGATTGGACTGAGAAAGTCTTAATTCCAAAGTAATTAGTTTGATTTTCGGTTGGAAACCCACTCTTATTAGAAAAATAAACACACACAACGTGCAAGTTTCACGACCTGCGAGATACACTTCGTTAGACGTGTACAGACTGCTACATTGGTTTGTGAACGTTTGACTTGATTCCTTCTTCAACACGACTTTAACGTTTCCACACATGTCCCTCCAAGATTCATTAAAGCACCTGAGATCTACCACATGGGGTTACGAAAACCTGGGAGGACGACCTTGGACGTGCCAAAATCTTCGCTTATCCACGCCCCAAAATTGAATGGACTCGCTCATCCGGACCAATTACCTGTTGAACGTCACGCTAGTCAGCGGCTGGAAAAAGATTGGTGATCCAGGGTGACTCGACAGGAAGACAGAGGACCTTACATGTGTCGCGGAGAGAGAGAACCACCTGGGACTAACGTCTATGCACTGATTGTGCTTGTCGTTAAACCATGTTCGTAAGTGGAGACAAACTTCTAAGGACCGTTGGTTTGACAGGTTCGCAAATGAGGAAATTGTGTTTTGCTTTAGACCTTGTGTGTGTCTTCCTTTAAGGTCCTATATCATTGATTCTCCAAACCTCTGTGATTGTTCAGCAGCTCAGCACGGTTATATACAAATATGTCGCTTAACTGCAAGTGCAAAATCAAACCACAATATGCCATGCCATACTTTAAGCGTAAGAGTCCAGCGCGGTGGACGGAGACAGTTTCAGAAGTCGGTGTCCAGTGTCAGTGTCAGTGGCGGTTGTTAGGTCCATACCACATGGACCTGCAGGCCCACAAAGATTTGTCCGTCCGCGCCACATCCAACACAGCCTGTTCCTCTGCACCCGCAAAGCGAGTTGCAGAGTTCTCAGATCAATTTAATAATAAAGTGATTAGAATTCCAGTTTTAAAATCAACACATGAAAGCTTATTTTGTTTGAACAACTAAAAATAACCCAATGCTAGGAAAACGGACGTTTCGATGTACATCTTGACTTCCTTTATTAAAGTTATAAATATTTATACATCCGTTGTTTGACAGCTCTCAATGTGTTGTAGTTAGCAATTGTAAAGTCCTAACGTTTACTCTAAATTATTATGAAACTAGTCTCATCTGGTCTGGGGATAGATAAACACAACATTAACCGCAAGATATGTAACGGATAGTAAAAATGAACAGGTTATTTTTAACGTTAGTTTCGTTTGAAATGTATTATCAAAGCTTCATTCATCCCAGACTTAATACTTGATTCTCAGTTTTATTTCTTTTTTTCGTTATGATCGCACCAATATCAGTTGCTCCTGTTATTACTACCGCACCACCTGCCTGTCGTCAAGGTAACAAAGGCCCATGACAAGGTTACACTGCAGTGTGCTGCCCGGGGTCCCCTGTGCCCAGTCTAGAGTGGAGTAGAGGATTGGAGTGGTGGTTTCCTACCAACACAACCACAAAGACTGCTGATGAAGTCAAAGGAGAGCTTATTATCTCAAGCTTCAGTTCCTCTGATCAGGGCGTATACAAGTGTTTCTTTAGAAACTACGAGAACGGCACAGCAGAGATTGCTACCACTGCAGGTACACAAGTAACGCATTTTATTATTCATTTCAAAATATAATCCCCGTTTCTGATTGGTTAAAAACCACACGCCATAATTCACCATAACCAGCTGCTGTTGACCAAATTTGGAAACGAATCTTCGTCAAATTGAATCAATGACGTCAAAAGTGCAGCCCGCTGCAAATTACTGAACCGATGACCTCAAAATGACGTCAAAAGTGCAGCCTGCTGCAGATTATTGAACCGTTGAACGAGAAAACCTGGGGAAAAGGTTGTGTTATTTTTGGTGAGCGGAAAAACAAAGAGCGAAATGGCGAAACATAAATTAAAGCAATTATTGAATTCGACTTTCGTAGGATATGAAGAATTCTGCAGATCTCGGGGAGTGTTATCCACCTACCTCGGCCTTCGGGCTCTGTGAATAACACCCTCCTTGATATGCAGAATTCTTCGTATCTTACTCAGCCTCATTCAATAATGCTAAATATATAACTGTTTGTATTACATAAAACGCCTGTGAAATACCCGGTAATCTTCGGAAAAATTTCCGAAAAAATATTCGGAAACGTTCGCCTTGCCTTGGAACAATTTTGGAAAAATCTTTGGAAATCTTCGGAAAGTGGTCGGAAAATCTTCGGAAATCGCCAAAAACGCCGTCATTAGTATGTTTATGTAACAACACAGAATATTAAATGCACGCTTGTCCGAATTTTACCTTCTCGTGTTCAATCTCGAAGGTAAAATTCATATCCACGCGCCGTCATGTAATTATCCTCTATTAAGTACTGTAAAAATAATAATGCTCATGAGCAACTTCTATTAACTGAGGTTTTTCAATTTGTTTCTTAAAGGATGCGTCCCCCTAGCCTTAATCAGCGGTCGGGGAACTTGGACTCGGGGATCAAACACATAACTTGAAATCGGCGTTAGGCACACTTCAATGAAACATATTTACGTCAATGACATTAAAACAAGTTTTCAATCAGAGTCAGAAAAAGAGGAAGTTTAATGCAATACATATCAATGTTCTGCACTATTAATAGCCGTGTTCATTTGTGAGTAATCTTATCTTTCTTATTTTTAAAGTTTTATTCTCTCCAACTAATCCTAAAAGAGACTATAGATTTTTATCCCCGTCATAGATCCCCGCCTAGAACCATGTCACTCGCAGATCTTCAACTTTCTTAGCTTACCGAGTTTGATGTTTGTTTAAAACTTTCCAGAGCTTGTGGGATGTGGAGACCCTGGTGTTCCTGTGCACGGTTACAAGATTGGAAAGAATTACTGGGCAGGAGAGATGGTTACGTTCGCTTGTGACGCAGGATACCACTTGAAAGGACCTACAAATAGACTGTGCTTAGAAAATGGCAACTGGAGTAATGTTGTGCCAGCATGTAAGAACTGAATTCTGTGATTATGTTAGCGCGAATTGACTGACTCCCTACACTAGCTCAGGTGTCCACAAGCCTGGTATAGTGGACTGCGGTTCCGCCCTTCTTCGGCTGGTGTGTTCTGTGCATGCAAGGCAAAATAGATAATGGAATAAGTCTTTAAGATGAGCAAATGCACACAACTGGGAGTGTAAATTTATTTTCACTTATATTATTATTATGTCCGTCAGGTTGCATCCTGTTTCTGGTTACAAGTGCTGCTCAAATTCTTTGTATTCTATGTATTTGACCGGGAAGAGAGCCTTCGCATCATTTAAAATTTGTTTTCTTTCTCCAGGTTATCGTATGTGCGCAGAACCTACTTCCCCTGAGAACGGTTACTGGATAGGAAATGAATTTTGGGAGGGCAGAAATGTCACATACAGGTGCAACAAAGGCTACTGGCTTCGAGGGCCATTTGTCAGAGTTTGTAATGAAATTGGAAACTGGACCGAGGACGAACCAACATGTGAAGGTAAGAAGGCATACAAATACTCTGAGCATTAATTCGAAAAATCTGTTGTCTTTACTGCACTCTTGTGATATGACAGAGCGGTGAAAATGTAAAGCAAAATGTTCCACTGTTTGGTCTTTTAGCAGGGGGAGCTTAATAAGCAATGACGACCGCGAATCGAGCTAGAAAACGGCTAGGAAAACTGAATTTATATTTTACCTTCAAATTTCGCATTTGTCGAGATCTGTTCACTGCGCCTATCGGTTTCAAAACTTGCTCAGTTCGAAATAAACCTTCGAAAAATTAGCCGCCGACGTTCCCGTCCTCCAAAATATGCAGAATTTGGTCATTTATGTCTTTATTTTGAGGAGAAAGACAAAGAAATGTACAAAGACTTATAACGCACGTGCATATTCATTGTTTCGCTCGTTATATTAAAACACTTGACCAGCAACGCCGCAAGCACCAGCGCAAGCACAAAGGCAAGCAATAGGGATGGGTCAAGTGAAAACGAAATTCGGCGCAAACTCAAGCAAAAGTAAAATCATCTGAAACTTCCAAACTGATTCCGGTTGAAGTAATTTGGATCCAGTGCTTTCATTTTTGTGCTTGTATTATGCAGCGTTTTCGTTACCGTTGCCGTCGTGGTTTGTTGACCCTAATGAGAGTTAATCTACAACTAATTTCAGTAATCCATATCCTTTTCTTTTAACGTGGTGATATTCTTACCGTGTTCAGGACCCGACTTTGAGCCCTCAGAAATCCTCTTTAACAAAACTGAATACTGGGAGCTTCTCAAAGGTTGGCTGGGTCCTGTGTCAACACTGCCCTCTAAGTGGAAACTATGTTACAGAGCAACTGATCATGGCTGGAGTTCCAGTACGTTTCACTCCCAGTGTAATACCCGGGGACCCACAGTGACGTTTATCAGAGTGGGAGAGTATATATTTGGAGGATACACTGACCGAGACTGGCGTAAGTACAATTTAATAACAATTATTTTTTTTTACGAACCAGCAAAAAGACAGCAGCAATAAATAATCATTGTGCATTTAACAAATTTAACAAAAGATTTCATGTTGCAGTGTCGTGCAACAATTTTTCAGGGGTCACGTCAAGAGCGATCTCCGGGTCCGGTCATCTCAACGAAGTGAAACTCAATAATTACAACGCTCACAATGCACCCGATGAGTGGTCAGTTGAAAATTTGCTCTGATATTCTCTCCTGCACTCGAAGCAGAACCAGTAAGAGTAGTTTAGTCTTTTCAACTTTAACCGGCTAGTCCGGGCAATCTTGCTCTAAATCGTAAACTACTGTATAGCTTCTTTCAAATACACTGCTCATTATTTTGCATTTTCATCTCTTTGGTCTCAGCTCTTTGTTTGTAAATTTCCATTTGGAAAATTAAAATATGTATGTTTTCATGAGTCACAATGAAGCCGGGTCCTCTGGACTAGAAACTTTCATGCAGATCCTTACTTTTAAATCAGCAGAGATTGCACAGTGGTGAGAGCACTCACCCCCCACCACTGTGGCGCGGGTTCGATTCCTGGACCCGTCATCACATGTGGGTTGAGTTTGTTGTTGATTTTCGTCCCTGCTCTGAGAGTTTTTCTCCGGGTTCTCCGGTTTTCCTCCCTCCACAACTGATCAACACTTCTAAATTCTCATTGTATCTGGAAACATTAGATGAAGAGCCACTTCGGGGAAATGCCACTGCAAATTCCATTATTATTATTATTATTATTATTATTATTATTATTATTATTATTATTATTATTATTATTATTATTATTATTATTAATAGAATTATAATTAGTATTAGTATTAGTATTTCTACTTGTTTTAGAGTTCTTTATTTCGTTTTTTCAGTGTGTGTTGCTGATACTTTAACTCAACAACATTTGTATTTGTTTAGCAATAATTTATTCCACAAGAGTCCAGAGTGCTGTTTACATAGCCAAAGATTCTCTACACCAAAAAAACCATGTGCTCCAAAAAAACCATGTGTTCAAAATCCGGGTTCTTAAGTTTTTCTACTTAGTACTTCATGTAATGCGGCGGTAACAGTGTGTATTTTTACCGATATGTGAAATTATGATTATGATTATGATTATTATCATTATTATTATGGCAGTTTAAAACTCCTGAACGCCAGGTCCTAGTTACAAATACTGGGCGTGTAAACGTAGCCAGTATTATCTCAAAATTTACAAATTTACATAAGATAGGAATAAAATTGCGTAAAATTAATAAAATAAATATCTGTCCAAATAATATCCGCGGAATTCTAATTGTGTGTTATCTCATTAGCGCCCCAAAGGTGTCCAAGTGACTAGCACATCACTTTGAATGTTTTAGCGATGTGAAGGACGGCTTTCTGCATTCATCTGAGTACCTCTCGGTACCTATCTGAACCCACTAACATCTTGACGCCTTCCTCCGGACTCCTTGAGTAGCCACCAAGAGCATGAATAACGATGTTGAACTGTCGAATCTTGTACCCTGGATGCTGTCTCTTGAGCTCTAGTCGCAAAGGCGCATACTTTAAGGTCTTCTCCTCTTCTTTCTGCTTTCTGTTATCCATCCAGGGACAACTCATCTCTACCAGCATCACCTCTCTCTAGTTTCAGTCCCTGTCTACGAACCTAGCGTCAACTCTGTTGGCTCTTACTTGCAGGTGCTCGGCGAAAACAGGCACATCCCAATACGCCGTCACCTTGTCGTCTTGATACACAGGTTTTGGGCTGGACTGGTGAATACCAGGGTGGGATGGCGTCCGCCAGCTGATAGCCCTTAAGCAATCCGAGCAGAATAGGCCATTTTGCAAATTCTGGGGCCTGGGAACGAGTCTGAGAGGGAGCTGGGCACGAACATTCGAGCAAAACAAGATGGGGGAACCAAACCCGCAACCGGTAGAAGTTACTGACCAGACTCTTTTTACAAGTTATTACCCATGTTAGTTTTATGGATTAAATAATGTTGGGTTAGCCTCACCCTGGAAGGGCGATAGAATGTCTTATTTATCATGTTTGAGTATTTTGAACCCAGGAATATCGATTTTTACAGAAGCATAATTCGAGCATAATAGTACTTTTGGAGCATAATCTCGAGCAGACTAGCCTTTTTTGAAGGCAATTATTTTGAGCAGAATAGCCTTTTTTTCGAGCAGAATGTGTAAAGGCCTACTTAGTTGGCAGAAGTTGCTGAAATAACTCTTGTAGTTCCGTCACTGTCTTGATTGGAGCTGTTTTCCAATCTGACATCCAAGCAAAACATTCCTCGT
>JAHPZR010052646.1:12500-15136 GCA_019787425.1 Platygyra sinensis
CAGAATATCACTCGTGTGTTGACAACGCATCCTTAACAATCCAGCTTTATCACTTTAAAATTTCAGCAAAATCGAACAACACCAGAAGAAATCAATTGATCTTTCGTATTTCATTCAATAGCCGAGTTCACTTAGGAAGAGCGGTCGCTCATAGCAACCGAAAACCAAAGAAAGCGCCGTTTTGGTCCAAAAAAATTCAGGATTATTGCTTGGGAGACGAAACTTTGAATGGGAACATCTTTTTCGAACTTCTCTGAGGTGATTTAGGCGAAAAAATGACCTCTGACAGCTACAAAAGAGAACGAAACAAAAGCCAGAGCAGACAGCATAATGAGTCAATAATTTATTCACGCGTGTGAATCGAGAATGTCTCAAAATAACTTTAAGATTGAGACAGAGATAAAGGCCTTAAACCACAAAAGTTTAGCAACAGTACATTTTCGTCGCTTGGTTCTGAATTAGAAGCTGGGTTTGCTTTGTTTTCTTTTCGGTGACGTGGCCAAATTTCACTGTTTACAAATTATTATTACCATGTGTCCTGGAGTCCCAGAGCCGCGGTGTGGTAGCGGCATGAAATGAGCTTGTTTGAAATGGCTTTTTCTGTCCGCATTGTACACAGGATAGACTTTAAGAAGTTCGCTTCTGTAGGCGACTTTCAAGCTTTCTTGATTACCGTATGTTTAGCTCAGCTAGCAGAGGACTTTTTTTTCTTTCAAACGGTTTTCAAACAGCTTCTAAACGAAATTTCGTTAGAAAACGGAAAGCCAATAAAGCGCGTTTTTGCGTGAAGGTCATTAGCCGTTCATCCCTTCGACCTTATCCGTTCGAAAAAATTCATTTGCCGTTCATCCGTTCAACCTCATCCGTTCGAAAAAATTCAATAGCCGTTCATCCGTTCGACCTCGTCCGTTCGAAAATTTTAATAAGCCGTTCATCCGTTCGATCTCATCCGTTCGAAAATTTTTGTTAGCCGTTCATCCGTTTGACCTCATCCGTTCGAAAATTTTAATTAGCCGTTCATCCGTTCACGTTACCCGTTTCGAATGGCTTGCCTAGCCGTTCGTCACCCGTTCGCTTGCCGTTCCGTTCAGCGTTCGAACGGCTACCGTTCGGAACGTTTTCGCGTGAGAGGTCACAAATGTTTAACGATTCGCGGGATTGTATGTAACTTTTCAATAAATGATTGTCTCTTGACGCCATTGATTGTGCCTCTCTATGCTAATTGACTTATTGAATGTCTCTTTTTCACTTACGATTGTCAGAAGATGTTAATGATTTTCTTTTGGTGTTACTGATTGTCAATTGTGCGTGTTTAAATGTCCACTTGGCGTCCTTGATTGTCGAAAGATGCTCTTGTTTTGTTCGTTGACACTATTGAACGTTTATAAACATGCAAATTGCGCTCTTGAATGTTCCGTGGCGTTAATGAAGTGCTTCTTGGTGTTATAGAATGTATATTCGCCTTATTGATTCTACACTTCGCGAAAATGAATATCTTTTTCGCCTAAATGATCAGCAAAAGGTGTAAAAAATCGGGTACACACTCTTCCAGTAATAAATACTATATGTCGGGAGACTGGTTTCTAACTTGCCTAACTTAAGCTTAAAAACCCTTTCCAATAATAAATACTGTATGTTGCGACTGGTTTCTAAGTAATTGCCAACAGGCCAATAATTCTCTTGTGCCTCTGTTTCAAAAAGAATCTAAGTGCGAAACCTTTCATATTAAAATGAGTTCTGCATGCAGTTTCACTTTCATGCAAATCAAAGTCACTTAGACTCTCTTTGAAACAGAGAAACAAGGAAACTCGGAAATGGCATATTGTAACAAGTGGGCTATAGCAACTCGGTTGAGCCTTGTTGACACCATACAACGTCAGTAAACATATGTTTATGGAGCGCAAACTTACACTCACCTTATCTTTCTTGTTTTCAGCTGAAGTGCTAACAGCCTTCTCTTATCAATGCCGGAGCATGGAAGACAGCATCAAGATGTGGGATCAATGCAAGATAAGCATTGGGAAAAGGTGCCAAAATTTGAGGAAAGACAATAGGCACAACGGGGCAGATTGAAATAAGATTTTGTTTTACTTCTTCATACTAAATTCAAGCATTTTCAGTTTAAGTTCAAAATATTACTTTTTGTAGGTATCTTGCAGTATTTTTTAAAGCTTTTCGAATTTTTAATTATTATATCTCGTAATGTCACAATTTCAGAGAACACGATGGTAGTTTATCTCAGATCTCTAAACCATGATATTTGTAATTTTGTTGGACTATTTCTAAGCTTTTCGAATTTGTAATGATAATGTCAAACATCAGAGGGTCTGTCAGTTGGTTTGAAAGCTCTTCAGACAGTAATATTCGTAATTCCCTTAAGTATCTCGTAATCTCGCAATATTAGTTTTTCTGTGATGTTATTTTCTCGTTATACCGTGATATTAGAATTTAATTTTAAACTAGTAATAAATTCTGGAAACGGATTGTTGTTGCAGTCATCCATGTCTGTTTATCCCTGTAAGTTAGAATCCTAAATTATAAAATCTGCGAGCTTCTCGGAACAGACAATGTCTGCGGACAATTATCCGAGCATATTTTCGCCCCACATGGAGGCTATTGTGCTTATTTTCCTTCGA
>JAHPZR010052649.1:0-12500 GCA_019787425.1 Platygyra sinensis
TTCGGAATAGATACTCTCATTTTTGAGCCTCGGGTCATTCTAATCAAATCGTTACAATTAACACTGTGCCATGCTTACACTTCGTCATCATCCTCAGTATCTGCTGCGTCATAGTGGTTACTGGCTAGTGACTGAAGAGACAGCTGACTCAGTGCCATGGCTCGCTGGGGCCGATCCAGCGGAGGACTTTCGACTAAAAGGTACAAAGGTAACGCCTCGTCACCAGGTCCCTCGGATGCAGTACGTCACTTGAGTCCATTGCAGTGTAAAGGGTTGTAAGGTTGTCTTGTAAATTGCACAACAAAAATCGGGAAGAAAATGTTAGAATTAGACGCTGTCATACCATGCCAGAAAAATTCGAAAACGCAACTTTATTTCTAAGGTTAGGCCTACCGGCATCCCTCACGAAACAGAGCTTTCAAAAACGCTCTTCAAACTGGAGAATTTTCGTTAGGCAAAAAATAATTTGATAACGAAGCTTTTCAAAACTTTAGTTACACGATAGTCATGCGATTTCCCTGTCTGTTTTCCTCAATCACAAATACAAAATATCAGTGTTTGTTGCGTTTTCAGATTTCTCTGACATAGTGCAGTTTAAATTTGGAACTAATCGAGATAAAACGATGTTCCTCAACATCGTCAAATGGCCGAACGCAAAAACTGAACTGATTAGAAATATGAACTGAATTTTCGTTTGCCTGTAAAAGCGAACCACAACTTCTCGACACGTTTCCTCGAAAGACAAATTATTCAGCTATCAAAACAGTAGGCTTTTAATCGATTGTGGATAGCATAATTTTGGCATAATTAAAACTAACCGAGTCGAATTTTTAGCTTGTAAGGCCTAATTTAGCACTGTAGCAGGAGAAACATGCCACAATGCTACTGATCGTTTCAATTTTAAACATGCTTTTTCCGCGTGTTTGCTTCGAACGAGGGATTTGACTACGATTCTCAACTTCTTGGCAAGTAAATTGGCTTTGTTATCCTATTTGTGGAGAATGCATTACCATATGTAAGGCATATTGTAATTTGGTGGCTTTTTCTCGATTCTAAATAACAGAAAAACATTGGATTGTAGGAATATCCCGATAACACCAGCTCATGTGCCCCTCTGAAACTCGTCGTATTGGCCAGTGTATTGTTTCTGATACAGAGAGAGGTGTCTGTATTATTGAATTTGACTTGAACCACAATTTAGTTTTAGTTCTCAGTCAGGGCTATATCTTACAGCGTAGCATTACTTTATATTTGTGATTGCCATTTGCTGGATAAACGTCTTGCATAAAATTGCAATAGAATGGCCGCAAAGTTAAGACCCCAGAATCTATGAAGTGCGACTTTGAGCTGCTTTTTTATATACATATATTGTCTTATTAACCTTGAGATGTGCATACTTTAACCACTCATGTCAACAAAAAAAATCTGTATAAACCTGGTCTAAGTAGTGTGTAAGTAATTCGTCCGTAGAACGTGTATCCTCGAGAAATCGGTCAGTGCAGACTGTAGGCTATGGACCGGCAGACCGTGGTACACAATGTAAATTGCAGACTAACAGAGATTGCCAACCTGAGAATATCGAAATCCGGGAGATCGCTAAATTTACCTTCTTGGCATTACTAGTTATACGTATATGTGTTAGTCCTGATAACATAGGTGTCCATAAGAATGCAATGATTCTGAAGAACAAATTGCCCCCGAAGTAAAATCTTACCGGCTAGCCATGATACTTTGTACACTTGTAGTGTCTTTCCTTCAGTAGAAATAGCAACATGAAATGTTTACCATGTAGAATCAATTGTTGTCAAGACACTTCTTTTTGGGCGAGAAGGCCAGACAGCTTCAGATGACTCTGTGTTAATGAGGTAACTTGATTACGTACACTTTCTAAGAGTTTTAGTACCACAGGCTGGTTTGGGAACTTCCGTATCAGTTTTTAAGGGGAGGTAATCGGTCATTTAGCCCCCAAGACAATTAACTTTTAGCCTAGTTTACCCCCCTAAACAAGAATCCATTAGCCCCCAACGTTAAGTTGATTGGCATCCCAACACAATTTGATTAGCGTGGGTAGAATCAAGTCTAAAATGTACTTATCTTATTGCGTGTGCAGCTGCATAAACTAGCTACTGTTCACAATCATTTATCCTAAACAGCCCACTCATACACACATGGCCTGTGAGCTATGATGGAAATTCTACTATCGCCCTTGACGGACAAAAGTTGTACGTTTTGCCTTGATGCATTTATGCTCACGTATTAGTTTTTCATCACTATTGTGCAATTTAATAGTGAACTCTTCACATTACAAAAAACGAACTTGTTTCCAGGCTTCGCTTTCCTTCCTCGCTCGTGTATAATGGCTACTCAGTTACAAACCTGTTAACTTAAAATATTTCATATTGACAGATGGAATATTAATTTCAATTAGCGAATTAAAATTTATTTGGGGGCGTAATCGGGCTCGTGTGGTGGCTAATCGACATCGGGTTGGGGGCTAATCGACTTCGAGTTGGAGGGACTAATCGACTCTGGGGTTGGGGACTAACGACTCCTGCGGTTGGGAGACTAATCGACTCTGGGTTGGAGGCTACTCGACTCTGGGTTGGGGACTCAATTGGCAACTACAGTGTAACCAAGCTAGTGGCTTAATTGACTTGGTGGAGACAATCGACTGGTAACCAAATAAGGGCATGCTGGCCATAGATTTTGAGAAGACATCACCGCCTTTGGAGGTACCGAATCCATTTCCTCAGAGTGTAGTATCAGTTTCATTCTTTGAGAGCAAATTTCACTCCTTGGGATGACACATGGCCGTTTAAAGTGTGCGCCCTAATTTCCTTGCCGTTTTTTTTTACAATTAAAGTGAACTAGTCACATTTCTGCGTATTCGAGAGAACGAGAAGCATACGACGAGACAATTTTTGGCGATTTTGACGCCGTCTCATGGTATTCTGTTTGGTGCTATTTCTCATCAGTTATAGGACAAACCTGAGTGAATCTAAATTCTTGCGAGTATACACTAGGTTGAATATAAATGTATTATTTAATCGTTGCCGCACGTAACGGGTATACATGGGATAATAAGGTCGTAAAAATAACTTATGAGGGATTCTCTTGGGTTAGAAGGCACTATTTGGGGTGCACTCTCTTACCTTAATAATACTTTTATTGCAAAGTAAAGTACAAGCAGCAATCAGTTTTGCAGTTTTTTCATGAGCCAAATTTTGACCATGTGTTCAGACATCATTGTAACTATGTTTTCAAGACACTCAAAGTTCTTCTCTTCAAAAACGGTCTTCACTTTTTAGCCATTTATTTTTTAATAGTATGTTTCGATTTATTTCTCCGTTCTAAGTCGGATTGTATATCCTGTTTGTATGTATCATGCAACATTCGATCGCATGTCCAGTTTAACCGTCTAAGGCTCGGATTTCCACCCTCTTAAATCGGGGAGTTGCGGGCTCCCTTCCTTTCACAGGCGGTTGACAATCGAACTTGCTTTTGTATAGCTAAATACTTGTCTTTTCAAGAAAACCCCCGGTCGTAGAATTTTGAAAATTTTGAACGCAGACCGCAAATTTAACTCTGGACTTTTCAGCTTTGTGTTCGGCCGCTCTTGGGTGATCCTCAGGGTTAAACTCGTTTTTCGCAATTTTTCTCGAATTTAACAGCACCTATATCTTATTTTTATGTCAACATAAGGGCTATTTTGTGGACCGAAGAAAGAGTAAAATAATAATATTTTTTTTACTTCTAGTGTTCTGACAATTAGTTAAAATTCCACTCCTGGTGGGATATGATTGCGGTACTCATGTCCCGCGGAGGACGAAGCGCATAAGTAAATAAGTAGGTACTCTTAAGATAACAATAAATATACTTGAGGGTTACGTGCGTTGATGTCTATCAATCATCATCACATTTCAGTCACTGTAACCAACAAAACACGATATTCATTAAAATATTTTTGACATCCTTAGCATTCTTGGCTATAGCGACCTACAAAAGACTCATAAAGTCCATAAAGTGCAGTCTGAACAACTCTTTACCTCTGGCGAGAGAACATTTACTCTTGCCTATGTCTAATTTAGATATTAACTTCTCAGTATAAGCAAGTATTCGTAAGATAATAATAAATTATTTGAAGGTTAACTGCCTTCACGTCTATCAGTGATAATTACATTTCTGTCATTGTAACCAACAAAACATGATATTCATTAAAATATTTGCGACGTCCTTAGCATTCTTGATTATAGCGACCGATAAAAGACTTATAAACGTACAGTCTGAGCAAAGTAGAAAACAATATTACAATTTTTATGTGTAGTATAAAAAAAATTGGACACTAAACCTCTGTCCAAGAGAACATTTTCTCTTGCCTTTCATAGATATCGACTTCTCAGTTACGCCTGAGGAGGCATGCAATTTTCATTGAACAGCTGGCAGAGTTCAATATTCCTTTCTACGTGAAATCAAGGGTGCTAGAGTTTCACAAGTATAGCTTATAATGCCGGCAAACGGTACCAGTGATGGCTAGGTTATCCAAGCAAGTTTTGGTCGCATTGCGCTAAGATCGGCGACTGAACCCTGGTGAAACAACAGGAGCCTGTGAAAACGCTCTTGATTATGCGCGCACGTGTAACAAAATAATCCCGTGAATTTTAGTTTAGTAAAATGGATCAAGAGACCTTACCTTTGTTCTACAGTCGTATCTAGGTGTTATCTTGTATCTCGAAAACAAATAATCATCAGATAGTCATGAGTAGTTCAGACGGAGAGCTACTTGAAAACAAGGGCGGGGTTACTGATATCTAGTGAACACGTAATCTGGTAATGTGTACCTGATGGATGAGTCACGCACGCTAGGAAAAAAAAAATTAAACGCCTGTTTTTCGTTTTTGAGTTGTGACGCTCAAGATTAATGCGCGCGCGAAAGGTCTCAGCAACATACAAAGAAAAACGGGAGCAAACGATCATTGAGAAAAATGCTTTAAAAACATTTCCCCAAAGCTGTGAAAAGTTAATTATGGGTACGTAAGATAATCACGCAAAATTGAGGTCAATGAAATAAAAATACTAGCAAAACAATAAGCGTTTGTTTTTACCGTGTTCACAGAATTCAGAACTTGCATGGTCAAAGGCTATCAACAAGTGTCAGCCAGTCAAGGTCTTTACTTTCATGGGTGAAAGTGTTGGAAATAATTATTCATAAGCAATAAACATCATTTTAGATTTGTTTATTCCTTCAATTTCTGCGGTGCATTTTTTTTAGGATCTGGCGCGATTGATAGATGTATCATATTCCTAAGAGACAACGCCGCAGGCACCTTTTTCAAGGTACCTCGGATTGTGGGGGAGTGGGAGAGTACAGAGAAGGGAGGAGAGCCAGAGAAGTCAGAGGAGCGTAGAAAGGCACTCTTCCCTTCCCACACCCCTACCTTTGAAGAACCCAAAACACTGCTCATAATTATGTTGATCAGCTTTCGGACAGACTATCTTCAGTTCACGTTCCTAGGTTTCGATGTCACCGGAAGCAAACGAATTTTGCGCATAAAGGTCTCTAAGAGGACCTAATTAATGTTATTTGAGAGGCTCGTTGACAACCAGTCCACGGCAGCTCCATCATTGCGCCTGTGCCGCAAGTTTTCGCGGCCGTTTTTGGTTAATTTTGCTCAGTTCTATAGCTTTACAAACCCATCGTTGCTTTTGAGATAACAGTACTTCATTTACCGCGACTTAATCGAGGACCTCTGTCTTCCTTAGCAACTGTTGACTGTTTACCTTTCGGCATCATGTCCATAATGAACAAAGGTAATGGACCAAACATGCCGGGTTATCGTCACCCAGGAAAATCCCTTTCTTGACCTCAGCCTGTTTAGGCCTTCTGTATTTTTTGCGTCAACTTGACCCAAAAGCTGTTGACAGCATTGAGCCTTCACCTGGGATTCCACTCGTGTTTGGACATTTAGCAAACTCTACATTTGAGAGAAATTCGTCTAACAAATTCAGAGAACCTAAGACCGAATTTTCACTTTGGACCAAATAAATATCCTTTTGTTCCTTCAGCTATCTCTTTCGGAGTTCTACTTCACGTACTAGTTACATCCATTCAGGTCCGACATAGCCACCTCTCTCTCTCAGCCGGCGCGTGGAGCCTTGGCACGAGGAAAAGAGAGACAGGTGTAGACAATGATGTAGACAGGTAGCTCTGGGGTCTGGGGATAAGGACGAATTTTCTTCCGTGTGAGTCTTGCCCTTGCATTCTATGCTACATCACCGTTTGTGCAGCTTGAAAAGTTCAGCCTAACTTTTTCAAGTTCGTCGTTTGTATAGTGCGTAATCCGTGTTAATCTTCTCCATCTTTAGCCATCCTTCTTCCTTTGTGGTTGCTGTTTTTCTGTGTAAGTAAACTTCTATTTTTGGGTTTCTTTCAATTTAAAGGTAAACTTGTACTAAGCCAAGCTAACCGGCGCAAAGACACGTCACGTGAAACCTTGTCAAGTCACCATTTCGATAGGTCCGCATGTTGCTGTCAAAATCATGCACAACGATTGACATAACAGAATTCTAAAGTACAAATAGCAGAGGTTTTTTTAGAAATTTAAATAAAACTGTTAAACCAGTTACTTTTCACTCGTTGAATAACAAAGCAAGAATTTCAAAGTCACTTGAACATGGCAATTATACCTATTTAATTTGAGGCAAACTTTCGGATGAACGTTTTCTTGGCCGATCAAAGTCTTTCCTGACAGAAAGCACTCGCGATGCATTTAGTGAAGCGTGGAATTGTCAGGCAGGAGTTCATTTTTGATCTTCAGCGACAGGGCATAAATTTGCGAATACACCCTCTTTTTACAACAATATTGATAATCAGGCCAATGCTGAAAAAGTCTTATTTTTGTGCCGATTTTAGGCTGAAAATATTCTTGTGATGCAGAAAGCTTCATGCAGAAATGCTATTTGCATCGAACATACGGCTAGAGCTGTTTATCATTCGTTTTTGGACAGTTTTGCCACTTAGTGAAAAGAAAAAATTTATACGGTTTCACTTAAAAAACATAATTGTATTGTATTTACATATAGACTGGTTTATTAAATATAGACTGGTTTATTAAAAATCACCTCGCAGTAAAATACTGAATTGCGTAATTGTTCACAAGCTACTAATATACAAACATAAATATAAGACTTAAAGTTCTATTAAAAGTACTCGTTCATCTCAAATTGAATTGGTCACAGCCGCACACTTCACGAAAAACGAATTAGCAAATCGCTTTGTCTTGGCTGCTGGTACATTGTACGTTCTTTGGCGCCTTAAATTATAATGAGGACTATAGGCTTCAGGAATTAGGTGATGTAGTTTACTGTTCTGATTCTCACTGATTGATCTAAATAACGACTTTGTAATGACTTCGTGGTGTTCCCTAATAGAAGTCAAACAGGCGCGTCTCTAACGCTTCCCCATACGGCATTCCAGGAAAAATACACGCCAGAGCTCTTTTCTGAACTCTTTCTAACTCTGACTGTAAGTACTGAGGTAAAGAATAATGGAACACTGGACAAGCGTAGTCAAGGGAAGATCTAATACATGCGCAGTAGTAGGCAACAAGATCTTTGGCTGGAACCGCGCGCACGTTTAAGTTGCACAAGAAAATAAATCAAATTATCAAAACATAAAATTGTGTTGTTTTTGAAATCTTAGCCTCGGGTTTTATTCTTAAAATTTTGAAGTTTCAGTCTAGATATTCTCACAGAGTATATTCTTATAAATAAACGATTGTAGTTACCCATTAGTTTTAAGTACCCTTTGTCGGAAGCGTGACATAGCGTGACATAACGTGACAAGAAAGCATGGCCATTATCGTTATTTAGTGAAAGACAATCTCTTTTGAACATTGAACTTTTGATTGCGAAACAGCGTAATAAGATCGTTTTTTGGTGTGAGAGCAGAGAGAGCGAGATATAGAACGGAAGAATTCTGTAATCGAGAAAAGCAACAGTAAACAATTTGAGATATAAACCTGGGACTTATTTGTCGGATACCCGTTCCCGACACCTTCGCACAATTGTTGAAGAGTAGATTCGCATATAAATTGCTGAAATGATATCTGAGTCTGTGTTGTCCAATAGGCTTATTACCTTTACCATAGTTCTCTTTACTGTTCTCTAATAAAGTCAGAATAGTGTTGTTGACTGAACATGCAACGAAACCAGAATTGTAGAAAAAGGGAAAAAATTGAAAACCGTAACAGATGTCAAGACCGCAAAAACCGGATACAGTAAAATCCAAAGTAGGCTAAACGGGTTTTAACATAGATATAATGGTTTGATAGATTCTTATAACCTCAGAACAGGTTCTTACAATTTAGATTCTTATATGCAGGCTTTTATTCGATTTTACGAACAAAAACCGAAGAAAAAATTGATCTAAATTTCGAAAAATGATCAGAACCGAAAATCCCAACGGTGTCCTCTTTAGCAACAAATGCCGCCTCTATTGTGAACTTAGGGTACTTCAACGGCTGGCGTCTTGTGCTTCCCTCCCACCCAAATGTAACGAAGAAACTCTTCCAAAAAGCCATAATTTGTAGACTATTTACTGTTCAGTCTTTCTGCGGCTTTTGAAGATTGACGAACGCTTGTTTGTATCAATACATATGCGACACTTGTCAGAGGAAACCGTTTTATCCTTCTTGAGGGAATTCGCAATACCAAAGCGGTTCAGCCGAAAAGGAAAAAGAACTTCCTGCAAAACACGCATGAATTTTCGCATCTAGATAGCGTTAATGACATTCACAAAGGCTAGAAGCAGCAAACGAGTTTGAAATGTAAATCTTTGTAATCTACTTCAGGTAAACATTAACAGATGAATTCTTAAATGCTTTCTTGTAAGATATTATGGACTGGCATTCATGCGGTTCTGGAAGGCGGTTATTCGCCGGTGGGCAACGATTGCTCGTGTGTAATTATGAACACAGCATCGGAACATCTGGCATTCTAAAATGGTACATTTGTGGAATATTAGATGCAAAAACGATAAAAAAGGAAAAAAGTTGGTACTAAAATTATAAGACAACTCGCTCTTGTTGCCTTCCGTAATGATCCAAGTAAAAGACGCTACTTTGTTGATAAATATGTTGCAAAAATAAGCGCATTGAATTTGAAAAACGGACTGGAATAGCTAGGTTTCATAAAGGAAGTACTTTCCGTCATTTCCCGGCTTGTCAACAGAATAGCTAGGGAGGAACTATATCAGTACCTGTAGATGTTAACGTGACTTACTGCACAGCTTCGACGTTTCTCTTCCGAAAAAAAAGTGCGCTAACGTCTCATTCCGACGCTTCCTGTTTGGATCTTGATGGGATTCCGAGTCTTCTGTGCTTTGATATATCGTGTGAGCTCTTTTTTCACGGCAAGCTTTTCTCATTTGCATTACAAAATAATTCAACATGTATGCGAGGCAATTTCGAGTGATTTTGTAGTTTTTGCCCGGAATTGCCTCGCAAATGTAAATTAGAAAAGCTAGTAGACGTAAGAAGGGTTATTATTAACACGACTGAAAATACAAAAAGATGGCACTGAAACGTGTGATTGTTACGACTTGTGGGGTCTCGCTGAAAATCTATTCTTTCTTTTTTTTTATTATCGGTGCTTTTACTTGCATTTACGTATACGTATCCCGCCATGAGAACTCTTCATCAACAGCGTTTTGAACTTAAATGTACTTGAAATTTTAGAGTAGGACTTTTCAAAGCGATCAGTGAATCGCTAAATTGCCGTGCTGAAAATGTTAAACACAGAGGGAGAAATTCGAAAAGCTCCCTCAAGAGGTCTACCAACTTGAAGATTCATGACAAGAGGTATAACAAAATTCTTTAATTTGCAGTTAAGCTTAAAAGTACTGATCTACACCAGTCTACATGTATACAGGATTTTGTACCTGATTCCAGACTTCCGGAGTTACCAATAAAGCAGCCTATGATAGATTTGCTATAGTACGAAAAACGAATCTTAATGCTATTATTGTTCTATTACTTCTACGACATTTTCACTCTCTGGCCGAGGAATAAAGACCCACAGACTCATCGTGCAAGTATGTTATGTCATGGGTCATTATAAAATATATTAACTGACGTTGTGACGTTTTATATATTTGCGCGTATTTTGAGAAATATTTTATAGAAGCATACTTTTTCCGTGTTTACACAGCCTTTTCTAAAACCTCGTGGGGATGGGAGAATTCCCGAAACTTATGCAAACCCGAAACCCAGTCGAGGGTTTGCATTTGTCTCGAATTCTGCCAGCATTACTCGTGCTAAGATAAGGCTATGTAAACAGAAAAGTGTTCCATTGCTTAACAATGCAACGGTTTTACTTAAAAGTATTTAGTGACTTGTCAAAGATACGACTTGATGACTCAAACCATCGTGCCTTTCCTTATGTTCTAACTCTCTTTTCAGTTATTAATCTCCGCGTGATGTCTTTCTATTCTAATTAAATAACTTCTTGTTTATCTCCTTTTTTTTAACCTTTTCTTTCTGTTTTGTCACTTTTTTTTTCACTTTGTCCTTTTTTCTTTTATGCACGCAATCGGAGGACGTTTCGTCTCAAATTTTTATCTCTCAATATGCGTTCTCTCTTATGCTTCTTCTCGAATCGCACGTCATTTTATTTTGTTCAGTCCTTGTTCTGTGTTCCTTGTTCCACTTCACCTCTACACTATGTGTGCAGTTCACTGCTTTTATCTCCTCCTCTGGATCCCATGTCGCCTCCCTCATGCATCTCGTGCGCACGTCTTACAGTTTTCTTCAGTCGGCCACTTACCCCACCATTTCAGTATCGGTATCCCGCATTCAGTCACATGTATCAGCCATGATCCCTTCTCTCCGCACACAGCCCTGTCTGTCTGTAAGCATATCTTCACTATATGTCATATATTTCATGTGTAGCACAGCACACCCACACCAGCTAACGTACGCTCACTTCTCTACTACACCTGTTATATTATTTCTCTCACCTTCATCCATCATCTCTAGCACTTCCCCTCCTCCTCTCTTTCTTCTTTGCACTCTAGTGAAGTGCGACTTCACGTGCTAATCCCTTCTACAACTCGTGTTCTAGCCCTAAGCCTGCAGTCGCGCACGTCCGCTGCCTCGACGCTCAAATTGATAGGTTGTTACTCACCATCAACCCTCGTAGCCGGCCGGCCGTATGGGTTAGACGGTGTGCTCGCCATTGTACTGCACGATGCGTAACTGCGTGTGACACTCTAGTCCACCTGCATAATTCCATGTGCTGGTTGTAACTGAACCCGTCACGAGACTCGTCTACTGATAACTAGAGCAGCAGATAAATTAATTAAGCTTGTTGTAGATCTTATGTAGGCATGTATCAAGACACATTGTCTATAAGAGACCGTTATGATCTTAACTACATTAGGACTACGCGCCTTGTAGCGTCTGATACGCCCATCTCAGATCCATCTCCGTCTCTACCTGCTCACCGTAATATCATAATTTTGAAGGCCTCACTGAAAACCGCTATGGAGAGTTAGGTTCCCTAGTTAAATATCATTATCATCCTCATCATCATTATCATTATCTTCATCATCATCATCATCATCATCATTTTTATTATTATTATTGATCGCCAATTTAACATACCTTGGGTACCAAGTTCCCTACACACCCGTTTGTAACAGACGGACTGATAAAACAGGCCACATAAAACAGCAAGGAACAGAAGCGCGACACTGATGACCATGGTGTTGAGGAAGTAAGGACTACTTGGTTCAAAGAAAAACCACAGAAGACGAGTCAACCTGGATTGAAAGCGCAGAGAAAACAGTTGAAAAGAAATACTTACCTGAGGGACATAACTGATCTAAGTTGGCTTTTATATCACAGCTAAAGTAAAGCGAGCTCTGATTGGTTAATTCATCACCTACTATTTGCCCATGAGTGAGCGCTGCTGACGTGTGTTCTAATATGGTGAAACTCAATAAAAAGACTTCTTTTGCACCAATGTGTCAATGTTATGCTATAAAACAAATGGTAAATGCCGCAGCTGTATACTATTGAGTTATGGATGCACTTGGGAGGTTTGCTAAGCACTCAAGAAGCTAGAGTCGCACTCGGTTATTGCCTTGTGCGACTCTAGCATTTCTTTTGTGCTTAGCAACCTTCCCGTACATCCATAACTCAATAATGCACGCTGCATGGCGTTCACCATTTGTTGATTAAATCAATGAAATATATATCGTGGTTAAAATACATCAAAAGTAGATTACCTTTATTTAAGTGTTTATAGCCAAGGCTATCTTTGTTTACACAATTGTCTTGGAAAAACTGAATTCGTGTTTTTTCGTGCGTCACGACAGAAATATTTTTAGTTACTTTGTTTGGCTCGATTTTCATGGCCGCCATGTTGCGCAACGTCTTCATCGCGTCGTTGGGCGCACGCGCCCCCGATCTATGCCGCTAACTATGTTGACCATGAAAAAC
>JAHPZR010052649.1:17500-22500 GCA_019787425.1 Platygyra sinensis
AGACTCATAGAATGCAAGCGCATACTCCTTATGGTATACTTTCACAAGTGCTTTGTATCGCCCCCTCCTCACCTACAGCTTTTTACTTTGTATGATGCTGTACAAGGTGGTCCTAACTTTTAAGTCAGTGAACGAAACCCTAGTGTGTGACCATTTAATTGAACGCTAATGAGGAGTACTTTCATATGATACTATTGAGTATTCTGTACGAGATAGTGCTAGCGATTGCCGTATACAGCTGATTAAATGTAAGTATGCACTGAAGTGCTTTCATGAGATGTTTGTTCTGAGCTTAAGTATCGCTGTGAATAAAAGGAGCTCACCAGAATCCAAATGATAATTCCCGCCAAAAGAGCTGTTACCATTGACAAAACGAAAACAGGCCAAGAATGAAAAATGGAGGTTGCCATGACTTTTGTAAGCAGACCTCTGTCAGTGCCTTTCTTTCCAATAACCACAATACCAGGGACATTGATAACCGGAATGAACTTGCTGTATTCTGTGTCGCCGAATGCCTGGGTCTTGGTGACAGGGAAAGATATCTTCTCTTCCACGACGCTGTCGGCGGAGACTAACTTCGTGTCATTGTGTTCGTCGCACGTACCACACGTGGTGGTTAACAAGTCAGTGATGACACTGGCGAGGGAGGTGAATCCCGATGAATCCAAGGGGCTTTGCACTAAGGTGACACTTAAGTGCTCTGTGCATCGGCAAGTTTCTAAGGAGAAACGGGAATAATGTTGCTGGTCATTAAACAAGAAAACCGTGACAAGTAAAATCAAAAAGATAATAATTGATTCCCAGTCAAAGCAAAAAAATTTTTATAGACAGCAAGAAAATAGCTGCCATGAGACTGGGAACTGCAGAGTGTGATCGTGAGATATATGAAGAATTTTATGTAGTTATGCAAAACTGTGCCTTATTTCTCATAATCCGCTCTGATGCCACGAGTTTGTTTCTAACCAATCACGTGGTACATTGAAATGGTGAGGAGATTTTTTATGTCTTTTATCGTACTGTATTACGTAATGTTCATTCACAACGTGTTTATCTTCAAGAGGAAAGCTTACCGTCCTTTTTACCCGGGGGTTTACTCCCTTATAGGGGCTATATAGGTATGTGCGGCCCCAAAGGGTATAGTTTTTCAGCCATTTTGGTCATAAACAGGGTATCAATTTTAGCTGATTTTGCCAAAATCAGCTAAAATTGTAGTCATTTTGGGCCATTTTTTAAGACACAGTAGTGCAAAGGACCGCAAACGAAAATGCTGCGTGTTTATCCTCAAGGGGAAAGCTTCGGGCCGTTTTGGTCATAAATAGGGTATGGTTTTTGTACTCTAGCCTTGATATGGGTATGTTTTTAAGAAGAAGCTAATAGAAAATCAACTCACAAATTATGTTTGCGGTAATTTAACATAGGTCTGAACTAATCTGAACTAAGGATCCAATTACAACGCAAGTCTGAAACAGGATTTTTTGGTCAGGTCATAAATAGGACATGGAATATCGCAGATTTAGGTCATAATCATCATCGTCGTCATCATCATCAATAAATAGGGTGAGGGTTTTGGGAAGCGGGCCACGCGCCCCCACCCAATTTTTCTGGGAGTACCTCCCCGGGCCTTTTTTATCGCATCTAATGCGTCCAAAAAACCGCTTTGAGTTTGTCCTGATCATATTTTTTCTTCAGCTGATAAACAGCGGTTATACTGAGAGTTCTATGGCAAACAAAAATCTCGGTAAGCTTTCCTCTTGAAGATAAACATGCAACATTTTCGTTTGCGGTCCTTTGCAACATTGTGTCTAGAATTTTTGCGTTTTTAACATACCAAACCTACTAACAATCGACTTACAAGATAGTCTCCTAATTCATCTGACCTAAAACATTTAAGCCTTCTACCTTGTTTTATCTCTAAGTTGTCAAGGTAAAGTCAATACATGATATAATTATGAGTTGAATTTTTTTTGTACACAGAATATAATTTACCTCCATATATGGGCTCGCTGAAGTTTCCTATCCCGCTGAGTGTGATTACCGCCACTTGAATCTTGTACATGGTATAAGAACTGAGATTGGTGAGAAGTACTTCATTTACATTTGCACAAACTATCACAGTGTAATTTGGCTCAGCGATTAAGTCCACAATTGGCTCACCCCCGACACGAATGGTTTGGTACTTGATGTAAAAACCATCTAAATTTCCCTTGCTATTTTCTCTCCTCCCAAGGTTCCACGTGACCTTGACTTTTGTTAGGCTCATTGCCGTTGTAGCAGCTGTTTTGGCGGGTGAACTGGTATCGGGCTCTGACAGAAAAAAAAGTTGAGTTTACTTTTCATCAACTTCTCTTTGACATTAACCCGTGGATCTTTTATAATCTGATCTGGTTATATTCCTGATGACATTGTAATAACCGTACAAAGATTCACCTAAACCAGCTCTAGCGGTACAACGACAAAAGCTGAACCTACCGAAATCGATTTGTGTGCAATTCGTCATCGGCCCAATCCCGACTTTAGTTACAGCAGCCATTCGGATACACGTGTCGCTTGATACGTTTACATCATTAAGCTTGAGGGACAAGAAACACGGTGCTGCAAATAAGATATTGTCAGCTCCATTCACAACCACTGTGTGCCCCAAAAGTTCGCCATTTACGTGACCTTTGGGGACTGGGTCCCAGGACAAAATGACCGTACTGTAGTCAGAGGTGAACGCCGATAGGTGGATAGGAGCTGCTGTAGGTGCTGTAGATGAGGACGTTAAAAAGAAAGGAAAGACTTCTCTTAAATTCTGGTGCTTAGAATTTAAAGTATAGGATTGCCATTTATTTAATTTGCTTGTTGATGGTATGAAGACAAATTCGAAACACCCTACAATAATTGCAGAAATTGTCAAGCGCTCATTAACCTAGGCCTAATTTCTATGTCAATAAGGGGACAGACACAGGAATTTATGATCTATGTGACAATTTATTGTAAGAAACCAATTGACGTCAGTTTTTCACGTGTCCGTCCTGCTATTCACAAGGAATTTCCTCATAACATTGACAAAGTAGCCTGCGGATCCACAATTAATGATCAATAACAAGACACACGCATGCAAAAGTGACGTCAATTTGATGAATACTCATTCTTGTTCCATTTTGTTCCTTACATGTTAATAATTAAGTGTAAATAACATCACTCGCGAGCTGGTCTCACAGTGTAGCTCACTGGACATGCATGTAACCCGGATGAGTTGTGGGCTCCGGCGAATTCCACCTTTCCCACTGAATTTCTTTCCCATAAACATGCATTGGCATAGATCTTTTGTAAGTAATTATGGAAAGGCGGGAGGTTGATTACCATCAGGCTGGTGATGATACTTTAAAAATCTCTACAGCTTTGTTTTAGCAGCTTAAAGTTGCGTACAATCGTCCAAAGTCGCCATGTTTTCCCGGCTAATTTGCTTAAAGGTCTTAATCGCCCCAACTCGCCTTATGCTGTCCAAAATTAAGGTGACTATGGAGTTTATAGTAGGATTAAGACGTCTGTTACTCTCTCGCAGGAGAAATCTAAAATAAGACATTTCCGAGTTGCCTTTTAACTCTGTGTCAAAACCAAACCATTGATATGAAAACATGTTTCTTTTACAGATTCATTTTCACGCAAATCAAATCATTTTTCTATACCGAGGTACAAAGCAACTCGGAATGGATCCATCGTATACCTCCTTCCGCAGTTTTGGCCACGATACAATCGCTCAGCGGTCCATCACCTATCCGTGTAATCGCCAACACTTGAATACAGTAATTAGTGAAAACCAACAGACCATTAAGCTCGACTGATAAAGTCGAAGACGAAACGAATTTCTGGAGCTTCACTGCAGAGTTAGCCTGATCCATGTAAAAGACTTTGTAACCAATGATCACACCATTCTCGAAACCAAGAGGAACTGGGTTCCATCTTACTGAAAGTGAGGTCGAGTTTGTTGTCTGTACTGTAATGTTCACGGGAGACGAACTGGGAACTGGTGAGAAATAATTAAAATGTCAGTGTCACTAATAGAAGGCTTGTTGTACAACTTTAATCAGTTGAACTGCTTTGAGCACCATTGACTCGCACACAGTATGACGTTTTGGTGTAGGGTATCACTTAGCTATGCATCGATGGCGCCAGCGCTTTAACAATACGCAAAAGATATCATCAACGTTCTCAAAAGTCTGTTTTCGTTTTTTAGCTACTTCGTTGCTGAAGTTCCTTGCAGAGAAGACTGAGGTCCTATTCTGGGTTAGGATCAAATAAAACGGGTTGTCAAACAGAAATCTTTCATTTTTGCAACTGGAATCCCTTGAAGCGATTACGGGCTATTTAGGCCAGCGCCTCGTGTGCCACTTTTTTGTTCTTCCCACATTTTGACGTCATCTGTGATCTATTACTGAACAGACGCACGGCAACATGGAATCTTTTTGTTAATTGCACTTACCTCCTTCAGCAGTGGAAATGATTAAGCAGTCACTCATATTTCCATCGCCCACTCTGGTGAACGCCAAGACTTGAATGCAATAATTGGTAAAAGGCATCAAGCCCGTCACTTTGAAAACAGAGACGTTGGCTTGTGAGGTAAAATTGAGCTTCGGTTGAGTTTCACTTTCGTCGACATAAAGCACTCTAAAGCCAAGGATTACTCCATTCTCATGGCCTGGAGGGACTGGACTCCAGCTTACTGTAATCGAGAAGGAGCTGGTAGCTTGTGCTGCCTCCTTGATGTAGGGAGAGGCCACAGACCGCCATATGTTGCTTCGAATGATTCGGCAGATTAAAGTGTCTAGCGACCGGTTTAGATGCGTTTTTGTCGTCTTTCTCAACGTCGCGAAGATGTTCTCGGAATCGGTCGCCTAGTCGTCTACCTGTTTCGCCGATATATAACTTTTTGCAGAGAGTGCAAGTTATACAGTAGATGACATTGGCTGAGGTACAGGTAAAATGATCAGTGATTTTAATAGATCGCTTGGGCCCCG
>JAHPZR010052649.1:32500-65000 GCA_019787425.1 Platygyra sinensis
TTTCTATCACTTGGTGCACAAGTCTCGCTTTTGGCCAAAATGACTCATTGCTTGCAGCCACTAAAATCTTTGCTAATTAGACTTCAACCTCGTTCCCAGGGTCCCTCAGGGCCGTGAGAAAGGGGCTGTCAGACCTAGTTTTAAAAACAACGTTTCATCGTCTGAATTATCAGTAAGTTTAACAGGAAGCCCTCCGGAACCCTATTACCATTTCACATGCAAGTATTCTCTACCTGACGCTGTCTGTTATGCTCTTGTTTAAGAGAAAATGAAGAGTAAGAAACCGAAGATAATCCCTGTCAAGTTATATCTAGACTACGCAGGGTCAAAAAATGCCAATACTGTGTGTGACTCGTATTTTGGTTACGTGAACAGCGCAAGCGGTTTTACCCGAATTGACGTTTATTACAAAAATATCCACGTAAAGGACCGGCCAAACGATCGCAACATTTCAACGTAACATATCGCAACACAATTTTTACATTTGTGTATGTAGCATAATGTCGTAGTTGTTTGGCCAGGTTTGTGCCACAATGTTGCGCCAAGGCATGCGCACTAGTTCTATTTACAACGCCCAACATGTCGCAACACGTCGCAACAGGTGGTCAAACGCGCGTAACATGTTTTCGCCCAACATTGTTGCGATATATTGCGTTTAAATGTTACGATCGTTTGGTCGGAGCTTAACGCACACGTTAACATTTGTTGCAAAAGAACTGGGTGCCATTCCTAAAAATAACTTGGAAATAAGCCCCATACTGTCTTAACCGTTCATCCTCTCTATCTCTTATCGAATTACCTTTGAGTATTTCACAGATGGAAGCTATTGTAGTGTACTTTGATAGATCATTAAAAAGGCCTTGTGCTTTCCGCTTATTTATCATTATTGCAACATTTCCGTCACCAGATGGCTCCCAATCATTCCATTTACTGATCGTCAGCGGCCTCCCATTCACCCACTTCCATTCCTGTCCCATATTTGTCAATCCTATGTACCATCTTCTGGTCGTCGCATGTTTTTGAATCTCTTTATTGATAAACTGCCATTCCTTTTCTGTTTCCATGGTGACTAGGTCACCTCCTTTGTATGCGCATGTTTTTCGACTCTCCGTCCATGTGTCGCTCGATTCCGTAAATACGTAACAAGAATCCTCCAATAATATATTTCCACTTGCTGTCAAAAACAGAAGTAGGAATTATATTCGGCGCTGTAATCCGGAAATGTGAATGAGGCTGGAGGACATATACTCTCTGAATGGGTTGCCTTTTGCTTCCGCGTTAAAACGAGTGTTTTGTGCAAACCGTTCATAATTTGTTCCGCCAAGAGGTTCAATTTCATGTAAATCAATGTCATTTTCATTACCTGAATTCAAACCAAAAGGGACTAGGTACGAGTCTGTAAATTATGGGATAAGCAACTATTGATCCACATAGTCAGAAAAATCCACATAGATAGAGCACACCAAGATTCACAAAATCCCCAAGTTTGGTGTTAATCAGGCTAGTTTTGAGTGAGATAAAGCAATTTAATAACATCAAAATTAGCAAAGAATTTTGTAAATTTTGACATTTTCAAATGGCTCTATCGTGCTTACTATTGGGTCTATCTACACCAAACATGGGGATTGTGTAAAACTTGGTCTGTACTTTATGACTATATGGATCAATAGTTGCTAATCCCATAATTTACAGACTCGTACCTCCTTCACGGTTTGAAATCAGTATGAAAGGTTTTGCACAAGGCCTCGTTTTGAAACAGAGGCGCAAGGTAACTATAAGATATTAATGGCCCATTGCATCTAATTACCTATCCATCGTTTCAACAATAGAGTGAAAAAGTGATTGGTATTTTCTGTCACCTGCGTAAGTGTGATGGGAAAATTATGAAAACAATCATGCCGAGAAAGTTTGATATCAAGAGAGATCAAGCACTTAAACTCTGCCAGCCACAGTCCATCAGAAGTCTAAGGAAGTGCACTGGTGTTATTTTCACACGGAAATAGAGATGGGAATCATTATTAGGCTCGGCATTATGCACCTAGAGAGCCTATTCTAGATCAAAAGGGGCAATTGTCAGCTACGATCCTTTCACATAGACAGGTTTATTGATCTTAATCCTAATACTGTAGCCTACAGAAACTCATTTTATTGTAGAACCATCAAAGAATGGAACTCATTGCCTAACGTTGTCTTTGATACAGGGAAAACTTCATTACATGTAATTAAGCAAGAGACCATGATCTTATTTTCTCTAGATTTAAAATAGCACTCTGTTTGGGATTATATAACAATTATTCCATGAGCCCGCGTTGCATGTGAAGTGATAAAATAACCAACGAGCGCGTAGCGCGAGTTGGTTATAATCACTTCATATCCAACAAGGGCGAATGGAATAATTGTTTTAGTAAATTCTCAAACCGGGTTTTGCCGCCGATTTTTATTTCCACAATTTTACAAAGCGAAAAATTTTAAACTTGGCGCACTATTTTTCATTTGACGTAAAACTCCGACTATTGGCTCTTAGTAAATTCTCAGCTCCGACTATTGCATTTCTAGCTTTTTGATTGGCTAAAAAACTCCGACTATGAGCCAATAGTCCGAGTTTTACGTCATATGGAAAATAGTGCGCCAAGTTTAAAATTTTTTGCTTTGTAAAATTGTGGAAATAAAAATCGGCGGCAAAACCCGGTTTGAGAATTTACTAAAACAATTATTCCATTCGCCCTTGTTGGATATGAAGTGATTATAACCAACTCGCGCTACGCGCTCGTTGGTTATTCTATCACTTCATATCCAACGCGGGCTCATGGAATAATTGTTATATAGTCGGATTGTTTTTAGCCAATCAAAAAGCTAGAAATGCAATAGTCGGAGCTGAATATTTACTTTTAGTCACGATATATATCAACAGTATGAATATTGATTGTACCTTTTTTATATACAGTAATTGTTAGGTTTTTTGATTCCCCTCTGTTTACTTTCTGTCTTGCAGTGATTGGTTTCCCTCTTTCCAGGACCCCCCATATGCGATAGATGTAGATCTAATGTTTTTCATCACATAGTTACGGTGCTTGTGTGTCTAGTTTCTGCGCGCTTTGCTTCGGTACGTCACTTTCAAATGAACAGACCGAGAACCGAACATTCAATAGTTTCATTGAAGAAGGGTTATGCCCGAAAAATTTTAGCAAAATGATACTTTGAAATTTTTCCATGTTAGTAAAACGTTAGTTGAACGTTTATATTGCTCTTATTGGTTAATAAATCAGGAGCGAACGACTATTTGGACCGCAAGACAGTGATCACTCTACCAAGGAGGCCGCGTTGTCGACGTAAGTCGGCTAAAACACTATTTGGGTCCAGTTCAGATGCCGAACTTTTCATGAGCCAAACATAATTCGAATTTGGGTGATCCCGAATTATCAGAAGTATGCCTGTTGATTCAGACGTGGAAGTTACGAAGTTAATTTAGATTGAACCAAAATACATCGAAATGTCAGCAGGTTTCAAGCAAATTTTACTTAATTTCAAGTCAACGTTTTAGAGTTGGTACATAAAAAGTTCGACGTCTGAATCAAAGCCAATCCAAAGCCGAAATTCCCGTCTGAGCTAGGCGGGAAAAAGGGCTAAGCCGTTCCAGATTCGAATTCAAACAGCTGATTCAGACGCCGAACTTTTCATGTACTTAATCCAATCTATTAGGCTGGGCTCATAAAAAGTTCGGCGTGTGAACTGGGCCTCAGCAATCTTCATATTTGTTATAAGTTGTTTTAAAATCTGGATTTCATCCCCGGCTGGAGGACTGGGCACAGTTACATTCCTTCACTTACCAATCTCAACGAAGGGAACGTGTCCATACAACTCAATGCGCATGCACGGCGCATGTGACCACTTTGTTGGCCAAACACGGACATATCTTGCATAAATTTGTTCAGTAAAGATGTTCTTCCGAGCAGTGTAACTGTCGTTATTTCCTGTAAAATTCTAAAAAAGCAGAAAAAAAGTACTCAAACGACAGTATTACGTGGCCATATCGCGGACTCAGATTTAGACCTCATGGAGGTCTTGCGTTGTGTTGTCTGCTTACCGGATGCTGGTCTTTGATTGGCTCTGCAGGCTCAAGTGAGGTTAATTTTTTGTAATCGGGAGCTTTTAGGCTTGGCTAAATCTGTACTTCCCTGCTATTACGTTGACATTTTGGCCAGTCCTGTATGGAACCTACCTTGATACCTGTTAAACCCTGATAAAAATCCCAATGTGACCCATTGTTTGAAAATTCCACTCTGTATTCTTCGACAAATGAGCTAGAATTTCCTTGAGTTTGCACAGCACAGATGACGTAAGTTGAGTTTAGATCCACTTGCAGATATGCAGTCAAACCCAAGTTCCCGCACCAGACATTACCATCATTTAGGTGACCTGTCTCAATTGGTTCGTCTTCGCATGGCGCGGGTTTGAAACCTGAGTTAAGATGCAACAGGAAGGTTTATAACAAAACCGCACTTTTATGAATTAACTGGGACAGTAAGACAAGCAGGACTTTTACAAAGGTCTTGATCACCATCGAGAACATCTAAAATGGCTGTAGGATTCTCGAGGGTATCTTTCTTTTAGAAAGGATTCTCTTTTGAGAGAGCTAGTTCAGTAAATTAGTGACAGGGTAAAGAATTAAACTAATAACCTCAGGATTACAGCATTAGCGCCATAACTGAACACTACATTCGTGGAAAAGTTTTAAAAGAAGTTTAACTTTTTAAAGTGATTAAATAAGAGTAATGTCTTAATTCAAGTTCTCAGGCAGTATAGCTTGTCAAACTTGTTCTCACCTCGTTTTTTACAGATGTAGTGCCTCTTGTATGAACAAATGTGTTTTAACCAGTGTCCGTTATTCTTCATCAATACACAGTTTGTATTTCTCCCATGTTTCGGGTCAGAGCTACTGAAGATTGAGAAATCAAAAGGTGTTCCATCGCTCCAATGAAATTCGTCTTCCTTTTCCTTATCATTAAGTCCAATCCACAGTTCTTCCTTTTGATCAAGAAGGAAAGCTGTATTAATGAAGCTATTCTCCGCCATGTTTGTTATTGATGCGAGGTCTGAGTTTAAATCCAGGCATTCATGTCTAGAGTCGTCCCAGTTAACTTCTACTTGAAATGCTTTGTAGCAGTGGCTACCATATTGAGTCCAGTCTGTTGAGCATTCTGTAATTCAAGTCCAAGAGCAAACATCAGTTGATTGAGGAAGTAAATACATGTAAAGGACGTTCTTGGGTACCGTGCGTAAGGTAAGGAAAAGGGGGAAGGGAGGAGCCTTGAAATAATTTCTTCAAGAAGCCCAAGGCTTTTCGCAGAATCATTAAAAAGTGAATTGGAACAAAGCGAAGAATAAAGAGGAAATAATAATCTAAAAAAGGCATCCTAACTTATTTTTTGAACGGCCCTTGAATGAAAATCAATACTTAAAAAAGTTAAGCTCACGCCGATGACTTATACTCTTTCAAATATTTAAAATTGACGTTTTCTTATCAAGTTCAGATGTTACAGCATAATCATTTAAATAGTCCACAAGATACTCAAGAGTATTCTACCCGACAGGGCCTAATTAGCACATTATTTAGCTTGTGTAGCGTGGCGGTTTTTAAGCGATTTGAGGGCGCAAGGAAAGCTGGGAAGCCACGAAGAGCCTGGGAGAGAAGGCTTCGCCACTTTGTGCGCTCGCGTTCAATTTGCTTAAACCGTCAAGCTACGAAGGCTACACATCATTATCATAGTGTTCGGAAGCGAAATTAGAGAAGTGTAACTTTGTGCGAATGTCATTTAGTTCACAAGAAAGCATCCGAGCTGGTTATCACCATGTTAAAGTAGATGCAGAGAACAAAATACGTTACTGAAAATAAATTACTAAAAATACATTACTGAAAATACATTACTGGAAACACATTACTGAAAATACATCACTGAAAATACATTATTGAAAATACATTATTGAAAATACATTACTGAAAATAATAATGCAACGCTGATACTACGTGGAAAGCTCAACGGGACGAGGAAATGATAGAGTCCAAACTGAAAGCCAAGAATTGCAACCGTGGACAGCTGTTTCGACCTTTTGGGTCTCCGGCCCGGGCGTCAGCACGGTGTAGCAAGTAATGGAGTAATCAGTGGATCGACATGATCACTCACTCAATGCAAATCCAAATTTTTGCAGATTGGCCAATGTCACATGCAAAACGCGTGACAAAGGACAACGGGAAAAATTCAGAATATCATGTCGTTGCCGCGATAAGGAGACTACGGACAGACAAAAACTGTTCCGCAGAAAGCTCATGGCCAAACCATGTTAAAAAAGAGCAGAATATCGGATCTAAAAAGACCTACGGACCAAAATTAAAATACTGAGCAGTCTAAACACAGTCATGCAAAGGACCACAAACAAAAATGCAGCATTTTCGTTTGCGGTCCTTTGCATCATTGTGTTTTTTACTTTTCAAATCTTATACAGTACCTGCACAACCATAGAGTTCCACCCTCATTGATATCCAGACGTGCCAAGCCACTGGTACAAAACGAATGTAACGTGCTTTGATTTGTGGGTTTAAGTCATGTGACACAACCGTGCTTTGGTTTTCGTTTCCAGCAAATTCCTAGTCCAGTAAGATGGAAAATGACAAGATAAGGTCTTACTACCGAATATTATCACCCAAAACCTTAATGATTATTTTGTATCTTATTTATCTGTTTTGTACATATTGATGTTATTTTGTAGTTTTTTTTATGACTTCTGCAAAGCGCGCAAGAGCATCTACTCATGATCTACTGCGTAATATAAGATTAAATTATTATTATTATTATTATTATTATTATTATTGTAATAAGTATTGTAATAAGTTCGATATGGATACATGTTAGAATTCGAGTTTTATTTCTCAATAAAGGCTGTTTCTTCTTCTTCTTCTTATCATCATCATCATTATTATTATTAAACCTTACATGGAGAGCACGAAGATACCATCAAGATGCTTCATCAAAATAAAAATATCAAAAGAGACAATTCATCCGAGTTATTTAAACATAGTCTTGCGAACGTGAAAATTCATTCGGGGTCTATACTAGCTTAAAATCGAAAGCAGGAGCCCATCACCTGTCAAAAGAAGCTATAGAGCATTCAACTCCCACAGGAGATGGGGCTATTGAGCTATTGGGTTATGGAGGCAGTATTAAGCGCATGTGTTGTACGCTTAACCGCTGTGCAATTTTCACCTTGTCTGTGGTCATTCCTTGTTCCCTGTAGTACCAGAACGTCATTGCATCATTACTGTATTGAAGCTTGTACTTAGTTACCCATTGTTGGTGAATGGTAGAATGCCTTCCCTGTGTCGCTATACGCGTCACTCTGTTGTCATAACTGCCCAGATCAACCTGTAACCACTGACGTTCATTGTTTATGGCTGCCGACCAACCTCCCATATTAATTCCATTTTTTTGAAAGTGGAGTCTACTGTGGTTTAGCAGCGTGAATATACAGGGAACTGAGTTGAGAGGACGCTGAAATTTGAGCATCCGTGATTGCTTCGCTTTCCATGCCCAGAGCGTCTTGACATGTTGGAACTTTGTAGCATCGACACAAAAATAAAGTTAATATAGCAACTATTCAGTATTGCGAACTTAGAATGGCCGGCTTTGGCTCGCTTCAATTATAACTCAATGGCTATTTAATATAGGGCTTGCTCGCTCCATCCTACCTCGTTCCCAGTCACCCACGCCAAAGAAAATGAATTAAAATTTAACCCCGTGAAGAGTGCCTACTACCTCCTGCCAGGTAAGTGCAAGTACTAAAAATTCTTATTGTTTTAGTGAAATTTTTAATTGATTGGCTAAAACATCCCGCCCCACTTTTCCATTCATTAAAAAGTAAAACTTGAACCAATCGTGATTGGCTGGCATGCATTTTCCCACCCTTCCCGTTTTCCCGCAAGCAATCTCTCTTTTCTTCAAAAGAATGTAAATATAGTAAGGGTGCGAAGCTGACTGTACTACTACATTCGCAGGTCGCGCACACAGTCACGCTCGCACGTTCATTCGTTTTGTGTTCTTTCCCACGGATCTTCGAGGAAAAGAGAAACTGTTCGCAGTCTAGCTTCGCATCAGCTACTAGTGATTGCTTTGAGCTTTGTTTAGCTCAATGTATTTTCTGAGTCCTTTGTAATTTGCTTGAACGATTGCCTTGGCGTTTTACGACACTTATTTTACTTGCTGCTATGATGACTCAGTTTCCGCCGGTTTCGCTTGACAGTTCAGAACCAGCGTTTCAAATTCTACAAGGTTAGACAGATGCTTTTATGATCCTAGCTGTAGTTAATACAGACAATGGATTGGCACAATACAATATGCCTTTTTAACGTCTTCTCCGGAATTTTGAGATAAAAAGTCGACTTTAAGTCTTACCTTTCTCCAATGTTTTGACGTCCACGCATGCGCTTAAAGGTCCATCTGCCACGGTATGCGCCATTAACTGTATACAGTAGAAGGTGTTATGCACAAGGTTTGATACTACCAATGACATCACGTGAGCATCTACAGTCGACGTGTGTTCCAAGATCTGGTCTGAATTTTTCACGTATACTCTGTATTTCCTGACTATACCATTTCGTTCTTTTAATGGAACCTCGCCCCATGTGATAAATATCGTATCGAATGTTGTTGAAGTGGCTAATATGTTAGCTGGGGGTGCAGAAGGCGCTAAAAGAAATAACATTTCTTATTACGTTAACAAGGTGAACAACGAGAATATTTCAATAGTTTCTAGCACTTAGATTTTGATGGGTCGTTATAACCACTCTTTATCACTTGATGGTACAATAATGGTATCAAAACACTTCCCAATCATTGGTAAACACGTTGTTATCATTTTCGTAACAGAACAGGTTACCATAGCAACAGTGCAACCTGCTGAAACACTCTTAATTACAGCTTTAGAGACTTATAATTCAAAATTAGCACGGTGTAAGTTTTTCATATTATCATCTTTTAATAAGCATGATAAGACGCAACTTTTGGTAAAGTTTAAAAATTTCTGTGGTTAGGGTTCAGAGCCACCTCAAATTTTCAAAAATTTAAGATGGCTCTGGCCGAAGCCTACCTGCAGAATTTTTTTAGACTTTGCCAAATATTTCATCTTATCATGCGTTCTTACCATCCTCGGCGGTAAATGCACAAACTTGATCACTTTCACTCCCGTAACCTTCTCCAGTTAATGCCTTCACGGTCATGCAATACTCTGAATGTATTTCTAATCCAGAAACTTCTGTCTCATTTGCCAAGATGCTGACGTTAATTTTCGTTGTTTCACCGCTGAAGCTTATTATGGTTATCTCATATCCATTGACTGCATCAGGAAGAAAATATGGCTTCAAGTGTCCCCAGCGCATCAGTAGTGTGGTGGTGTTGAAACGGATAACATTGATAGTTTGCGTTTGCGCTACGCCAGTAGAAAGAAAAACGAACAAAATGCTAATTAGATTCTAAAAGTGGAGACTCCCCTCAAATAAGTGTCTTCCCTTGCGACCCCTTCGAATAGCCATGCACCCCTCCAATCGGACAAAATTTAAGTAAGCATCCCCCCTCCTCCTGCTTCATGGAAGAGCTCTGAGACAACAAAGGATGTATAGTGTTGGCTGTGTTCAATCACAAGCAAGTGATTATCGACTTTTTCAAGCGCTGCGAATTGACCGTCACAACGGGTGGTAGTAAACAGGTGAAACTGAGATCTGCCGATTCATTGCTTAAAGCCCAACCAACCTTGTACAGCAGGCTTAGGCCGGCTAAAGGGATGGTATTACGTAGCTCTTTAAGAGAGACAGAAACCTTCTGAGACTTCCAAGGGACTGACACTGTCTTACATATATTGCAAAAACCGATGATATCTGACCACGATTTGGAAAAACTCGATTAAGCGCCTCCCCGTGTTCTTTTAAATCTGAAATACACACCAGACGCTCATTAAAAGCTATTATAGGATTTTTGGTAGTTAGACAAAAGGTGGGATTGATGATGATTGTGGCTAGGCTTTAATGCCTGAGAAAGCTTTCAAGAAATCGTGTTGCAGGGGAACAGTTATTCATTCAGAAATTTTGTCTTTTCTTGTGCAATACTAGCTTTATATAACTTACATCCAGTTGATCCAGTTGGCTCTCCATAAACATTAAGGCGAATACAGCTTTCATTCGACGGCACCGACCAGACGCGAATTAACGAGGCCGTTATGTTGCCATCAGTGAGGTAATTCACCTTACTAGAAAGAGGGTCATTATACGTGTTGCCCTCAAAAACCTGCCAAAAGATAAACCAGAACTGCGCTTGAAGTTCAAATTTCTCTTTGCAGATAGTGCGAAATAGAGAAGTTGTAGACCATCTTAGTGACTATATAATCATATGAATTGTGTCGGATGATTTCAGTGAAAACTGAAGAACAAGAACCCTCAAATCAAGGCCTACTCTGGGACTTCGTAACTTAAGACGACTTTAGGAGATTTAAGGCGACTTTAGGCGACTTAAGAAACTTTCCCTGAATGTTCTCTATCAAGCACTGTTTCGAAAAATGCAATAAAAATAGTGGTTCACCATTCTCGTTTAAGAGATGTGATGGGCCAATCTTAACCCATTTATGCCTGTACTTGTGTTAATCACGCGCGTTATTCATCGGTCCAAGTTACATTTTGCGGTAGCTCGAAACGTAGTTTTCAAAAGTAAATACTTGGGAAAAAACTTGACAGGTAGAAAGTGTCGAGCATATAGAACAATATCATATAAAATTTGTGGAAACATTACACTATTTGAAACGACGTGGATGTAAATCGTTCGTCCAGTCGTTATTTTCGCGGTCATAATTTGCATCACAGAGTACCAGTTTTGCGGCACTCTTTCACCTATATCTTTTTTTCCTTCCGATAAATTTTTTTGGTTTTCTTTTAAATTAAGGAGGGTAGTATGTACGTTATTATTATTAAATAAAAAATAAAGGCTACCATGTCAGTTTAAAATAAAACGAGCATTTATTTCGCTATCGACCTTAGCTTGAGGGAAATTTCTTTCGTTGTGTACGTGCACTCGCTAATTTGCACGCGCTAAAGACGCGAAAATCGTGCGCAGTAGGCATGCGCAATGCAATACTGAGGAATCACCCATTCTCGTCCCCAGAGGCCGCGATCCTTTTGGTCAGTGACGGAGATCGCGACCTCTGGCCCGGTGCAACGACATTCCGGTTTTGAATGCTTTGTAAACACAATAGATGGAGACCAGAACCAATCAGATTTGTCAGCCTTGACTCTGAGCATGCGCAGAGTGACGGTAAGTCCGTGAATCACGGACTTCCGGTGTTGGACCTAGCCAGAGGTCGCGATCTCCGTCACTGACCAAAAGGATCGCGGCCTCTGGGGACGAGAATGAGGAATCACCTTACAGCGATTTTAGGCGACTTAAGGCGACTTAAAATAAGGTGACTAAAGGTCCCACTAGAGTAGGCCTGAATCAATCGATTAACTAAAACAAAGTTCTGATTTTTCACTCAGAGAGACCTACTGTTTACTTTTAGAGCTACGTTCTCAAAATTCTAAATGAGATACATATATCTCGATAGCACTTAGGAGACTGTTTAAGACTTTTCCTCATATACATGTGCTATTCTTGAATGATGTGTTATGTTAGTGCTTAAGCGTTAGAATCTTTTTAGAGTCTATTTACTATCTGGCCAGCTCCGTGAGCGGGCAAGATCAACCAAATCGGGCGCTGTGATTGGCTACCCGAGCATCTTGCCCGCTCGGGACTAATAAACAAATAGTTGAAACGGTTCAAACTACAAAGCATCTTAAGGATTCAGGAAAACTTACTGTTATGTTTCCAGATCCGTTATAAAATTTCCACTCGCTGCAGTTATCTGAGACTTCAAACACTTCAATAAGGTACGACGATACATATTTCATATCGTTATTCAGCGTTTGTACTCCTTGGGTTTCAATCGCACATATCTTATACGGGACTGTGAAATTGAGTTCTAGATAGGACGCTGCTGATTTCCCGAAGCACCATACCGGGGGATCATCATCTGGGTGTGGTTGCTCCCAAGTAGGATCTCCAGGCAGCGTGAAATTGACGCCCAGTGGAAGAGAAAAACGTGTGACGTTGTCATTGCCGAGGATGATGGGATACGCGCTACAAGAATCTGGAAAAGGCAATGACGTTGGCATTGAGGTGTACAATACGAAACATTATTATACAGGGCTTGTGTTTGTAGCCAAGATAATAGACCATTCATTATGGGGAAGAGAGATGGGGGGGGGGGGGTGGGGGTGGGTGGCTGACAAGATGTATTAAACCACGACAAAGCGTACCCTTCCTCAATAAACAGAAATATTATGACCCCTATGGTGTGCTAAAAATACACCCCTCCCCCCTCCCTTGCCGCTCGGTCAATAGGGCAAAGTCTTGGTTTAAAGACCTCGCGGTTTTGGTTAATAGGTGGTCGTAAATGTTGACAAAATTACAGATTCGAAATCAGCACTTACCATATACACAAGGAAAAACATCAATGTTGCATTCTTGGGATTCGGTTAATTCATAGCCATCAGTTGAATAATTAAATATTGACGGGTAGATAAGACAAGAACGGTTACGAGATCGTATACCATCAGGTCCAAACAGTGTAGTGCAAGGTGACCAGGCCTCCCACTCACCCGGATGTAGCATACCATATTCTCCATCTAAACAGACAACAAGGAAATAAATATGCTAGCAAAAGCCTGGAATGGTATTGTAAAGGCCGATTTACACGGTACGACTTTGACGCATGCGACAAGATTACGACAGGTCTACGATATGACTTGGGATCATTTACACGAGTACGACATTTTCACTTAGAAAATTAAATATGCAGAAGTTTGCACTAGGATTTACGGAGCAAAAACGTTCTAACAAACGTAAACAAATATTTTAGCTGTCCTGCACTTTAAAACTTTCTTACGAGATGTTTCCTTACTTTTCGAGTAACGACTTCATGTGAACCAGTCAACAACAACTTCGTCCGCCATTTTGACGCAAGAAAACTTTTCCTTCGTCCCCTACTCAGTAGAAATTTGTCACAAAATGCATACGTTCTATAGCGTTCCGCTACGATTGTCGCGGCGTTTTAAAACATGTTTTAAAATCCTACGACAATTTTTTTGACGTACACAACAGTCGTAAGCGATTTGTAGGTTTGATTTACCCGAAACAATTCATGTCGTAAATCGGCCTTAAGACAAGAGATTCAAGGTGCATGCGATTGTCCAGTATGGAAATGTTACTACTCATTCTGCTCTAGTGATTTGAAATCAATAAAGCACCCTTTGGAAAAGAAAAGAGTGATATTATTATATGGCAAAGTTTTCTCAAGGTAGATTCAAGCGTTCTGATTAATTATCTCTTTATCAGGAATTTGCCGTACGGAACTTTTCTGAAAACGGTAATAAGCGGTGTATTTTTTTTTCTTTTCGGAAACTGGCAAATTCAATGAACCAGCATGGCTCGAGTGCCATATAAAAAAACTTCTTATTAACCTAGCTTGCTAGGCCGTACTGAGGAATATTAACCCCGTCCGTTTTTACACCGACCTCGCTGCGCTCGGCTCATACTGCCAAAAACTTGGGCCAATATTTTCCAGTGCGGCCCTTACGCTTGATTAGTCAGATATTATTCTTCTCCAATTCCACTCAGGAGAGCCAATAAAATACTTGAAACGTGGACTTATATCTCTTGGCATTTAAATGATAATAAATTTATTTGACAGGTTAACATTCTTGACCCCAGGCCTTTGCTTTCTTGACCTCGTGCGCAAATAGCAAATAAGAAGAACTATGGAACAGAAAATGAACAGGTTAATTATGGTCGTCTTTTTTTCGTACCACTAACATTACAAGACACTGATCAAAGAGTGGTTTCCGGGAAGCAAAAGTTTTTACTCGTACAGGAACTTTATGTTACCTTCTTGGTACTCGACCAGATGTTCCCGGGGTACTGAAATCGAGCTGTTGTCGCCAGGGCCTGTGACTCTGAGATGAAAGTGACCTTTTTCACCGCTTGGTTGAAATAGAATGATTTCAATGTAGTATGGATTTCCCTCAGTTAGGTTTGCAGATGGTACCGCTCTGGATCAAAAAGGGAAAATAGAACTTAAAGATTACAGCTGATTTAAATTTCAGACTAAAAGAAAGAGATCCCAGGGTTGTGATTGGTCAAGAGATCTGATTATGACTTTTCACTAAACACATGACCTCTTCAAAGTTACTAAGCGGAAGTATTAAAACTGGCGTGGCTACCAATTTATGGTTGAGTACAGTAATGAGCTCGTAATGATAAACGAGTCTTGTGCGAAACCAATCTTATGAAAATGTGTTTTTCTTGCCTCTTCGTTTTCAGGGTTTTGTACGGGAACACGTTTAAAAACAAAGCCACAAAATAAATCGGAAATGAACTATTTAACACCCTCAAAGGCCACTCCTTTTTCAAAATGTGCTACCCATTTAGTGCAGTGTTCAAGCACCAAAAATGACTCACTCTTTAAATTCCTGTTGTTGCATGCCTTGATGCGAGCTTCCTGAAGTGATATTCACTTCCTCATCCTCTGATTCTTTAACACACCATTCACAAGCTCCAAAGCATGAGAAATGAAATTCGTATATTCCTGTTAAAGAGCAGAGAAAATATGTTCGCATCCGAACCCCAGCCTTTCTTTTGGTAGCTCCGAGGGACACAGAAAAGTTATCCTGTTCTATGTCAAGGGTCTGTGGGACAGCTACACTCGTTACCCGTTTCACGTGCTCTAATGTCGTCATGTTGTCGTCAAGCCACACTTCTCCTAATATCCCTTTGAAGGCTGTTAAACCAAGAAATTTAGTTAATGACGATCGTTTCAGAGAAAACATAACAAAGCCGAGCCAACAGACCACTCACCCACTCTCCCTGCCTCTGCAGGGGGTCAAGCGTGTTTTACGGTAAGGAGACTCCGGTGGGCGGTGTGAGTGCAGGCGCAGGTTTACGAATGTGCACCAGCACTCAACTCGCACAGCAGATGTCTATAACAAACGCCCGAACCTGGAGGTGAGAAACTCGGCTAGGCTTCAGGTTGGCAAAACCCATACAGTCAAAATTTACATAGACAAGTAATTTTAAGCATCAATTCATGAATTTTTTATCTCTTATCCCGTGAAATGACTCAAGGTACTTCATGCCTTAATTTCCCCTTTTTTAAAAGAATACAAAAAAATTATTCTTAAAAGTTGTGAAAGGTTCAGCAAAACCTAACGCACGAAAGTACTATAGGATAATGGCACTGGGAAAATGAAAGAAAACAGGCTAAGTCCCTGGTTGTGCAAAGGGATCTGGAGTCTATTATGACGTCACTAAATGCTACTCGCTCAATTCTCTCAGGTTAAACAGGTTAAACAAGATTGAATACCAAGAGGGAAAGCTGAAAAAAAGCTTTTCTGAAATGTATCAAAAATAATGAATAGACCATTTTACAGTGGGTGCTTAGTTACCTGGCCTATGAATGCAAGCGACGCTTGAGGTGACTTAAAACAGACCTCTCTTTGCTTTGCCGTTTATTGCCAACTAGTTAGCGTAAGCAGTGAGGTCTTTATGAAAACAAGGTCATCTGCAGCCTAGCAGCCATTCAAAGAAAAAAAAAGCCCAGGCCACTGAGTACACCACTGTAAAATGGTCCATTCGGATTTTGATTGCTTATCCTTTGACTTTTTTCTGAAGTTATGCCGCGTACTTTCATATTCATTAGACATAAATATCACATAATACTTCAACACATATATTAGTTACTTACATTCTGGAACGCATGACACATTGTAGAATGCGTGACATGTTGGTAAGTATGACAATAACATCGACGCTACCTGAAAACAATATTTAACAATTATTCACCGAAGTGGAGGTGAATAGTGGTGGATATTTACCGAGACGCGAAGCGGCGAGGTAAATATCCACCACTTTCACCGACACTGAGGTGAATAATTGTTTTAGTATATACCACACATGCTGAATAACTAGCGGCCCAAAGAGTAACGTTATTAGTTAAAATATAGCGACAAAAGCCATTTTGTTTTTCTTCGGCTGCTCGGAGGTGAATAGTACTTGCTTAATCACCTCCGAGCTAGCCAATCAGCGCGCGCGAAAAGTACTATTCACTTGTGTGGTATATACTAATACAACTTATCAAAAGCAATAAGTAAGTCATTTACGAGTTGCTTTTTGCTTCTGTTTCAAAACGAGTTATGGTGCACAGCCGCATACATGGAAATGAGTTTGATTTGCAAGATAGTATTAATGGAAGTGCAAAGAAGCTGATCTCAATTGAAAAGGTCAAGCACCAAGACTTGTTTTGAAACAGAGGTAAGATGGCTTATTTGCAGTTCAGAGGAGTGAATCGCATCACAATGTTAGAACTTGGAGCATGTTCATTTTGCGCTTTTTTGCGACGACGAAATCCTATGTGCTGAGGATTGACTGTCAGCCCCCCCGGGGGGGGGGGGGGTACTCCCTTATAAGGGCTTAATGGGGACGTGCGGCCAGCCAGGGTATGTTTTTCGGAATTTTTGTCTTAAACAGGGTATCGAATTATCATTTTTTGTCTTAATCAGGTTATCGATCTATCAATTTTTGTCTTAAATGGGATATCTTTTCTTGGACGATAAACAGCAAAATTTTTATAAGCTCTTGTAAATTAATGTTGACTTCCGTTGACTTTGGCATTGATACCCGGCACATTAAATTTCCATTGATTACACAACAAGAAAGCCACACAATTTGTAACCGCAACTTTTAATCTACGTCTTAAACAGGGTATCAAAAATCGGAATTCTGTCTTAAACAGGGTATGAAAATCAGCGATATTTGTCTTAAACAGGGTCAGGGTATGAGGGGCCGGGCCGCACCTCCTCACCCAAGGATATATCGAGTACCCCCGGGCTGTCAGCATGGGATCTGAAATGCAAATCCCTGGGGAACTCCTATATACAGATATATATTCTTGGTTCTCACGTGACGTGATCATATTCCAAAATTAAAAATTACCTCTCCCTCTGAGGTTTTAGTTTCATCAGAAAAAAGACCCTATAGGAACTTGACGTTTCACAATGTTTTAGCCCGACAGGGTTCTTCTTGTTGTAATAGAGCACGCTTTTGCGTTGCGTGACTTGAAAATAGTGGCCCGAGAAGGCTGTCGTGTAGGTCAAAAGATGAGTTATCGCTTTAGTTTTGCTAACTAAACAGTGCTTGCACTAGAAGAAGCATCTATTTCAATGTGTTGGATCTCTAGAGCAATAATTTTTCGTTTCAATAGCAAAACTCAGAGACAGATGTTTCTGTTACCTTAGGGCCGCCATGTTTGTGCCTCTCCGAAGGACACAAACATGGCGTCTCCACACTTCTGCAAATAACGGAGTGTATCTACCAATTTTTAACTTCAAACTCTAATTTTAAAACAACACCAAATCTTCAAAATTTCCTATTTCCATAAATTTTACTAATCCTTTGAGAAAAACTATTTATCTCCAAATATACCTAAAAATCCCCCAAAAATTTACAAAACGACCCAAAACATAGATATGTGAAATGAGCATAGAGATTCTTGATTGCTTGAAACGTAAACGAGATATTTGCATTAAAAACATAATACCCAGTCAAAATACGGCTTTCAGGTGGACCCCCGCCTTAAGAACTGAACCCATGAGAGATTCCACGATCCTGTTTTATGGGCGTGGCAATGCATTATTCCTGTCTTCAGCTCAATACTGATTAAACTTAACCTACTGCAAAAGCTCCCGCCGTTGAACTTTTGACGTTGAACACCTTAAGAGGTGCCAGAACCGCTCTTTTCAACCCTGTAAGGTACGACGTGCACCCACGTCCTTTTTTGTGGGGGTGTCCCCTCGGGGTGAGAACAGGTTGCTAAGGAACACAATGCTCCTTACTGTAAAATATCCTCCATTGCTCCGCTTTTTGAGAAAAGAAAAGATCATCATCTGCCAGTCTCTGGGCCAGTTACCAAGAATAATGACACAAAGCTGACGTATCCACAAGAATGTCGCTTTCAAGTGCAAACCGGTTCCAACGAAGTTAAATTAAAAGTTTGTTGTAACTTGCGATAATTTGTTTCCTCTGACGGACATCTGCTTACTGGTATGATCATGTCGAATGCGCTATCAATTATTTAACGCTTGCAAAGCTGCTTTCCAGTTGTCTAATTTGTGTTTAGTTGTCTTGACTCTATCATTTAAAACCACCGTAGATAACCGCCTAAAAGTAATTTAGAATTTTCCCACACTGAATATATAGCTAATATAGTTAAATTTGGAAAAATCCTGGCCCCTTTGTAAAAAAATTCAAAATCATGTTGAACAACGAAACTTCAACAATAAGCAGAGAGAAGCAATTTTTTTAATGACGATAAAATTTTATGGAAAAAAAAAAGAAATTGCTACTTTATTGTAAAAATAAGAAATTTAAGCCACTAACATGACTAAGTGATCTTAAGCTAGGCACACACTAAGGGACTAGTCCCTGAAGCAAGTCCCTGCGACAAGTCCTTGCGATTAGTCCCCTAGTGTGAGCCGACCTTTAAAAGTGCTGGAAAACGAAGAAGAATCTTCTAGAAATTCAAATTTGGCTATTTTGAATCAAAAGCAAGTCAAACCAAATAATTAATAATTAATAGCATTAACAGTAAAGAGTTTTTAGTTGAAGTAAACTCAAAAATCTTGTTCAAGATTATTTCATAACTGGAGTCATGAGAAACACATCTTTATCTTTATAGTTGTTGTTTTGTTGTGGTAACTACTTAAATGATCCACACTTTAAAGTTTCTATTTTTTATTGGAAAACAATAATACAATAACCACGTTTAGGGATATTCGTATGAGAATTTCTCGTCTTCAATGTTTTAATTTTTTATCATTTGCGACAGAATGATATCAAGTTGAAAACTTAGGAAGTGTACTGTGCTTTAGGTCCGGCCACGTTACATGCAGTCACCAATATGCCGGAAACACAGTTCTAAGTTTTCTTAAAATTAAAAACTCATTAAATGCACTGTATCCCTAAATAAACTTAAACTTAAACCCTAAGATCGTCACCTTACCAGTATCTGAAGACTTTTCATCCTAAATCCTCCAGTGTTTTCTCACCTCTGTTTGCTTCAACTTTTATATCAAGTTAGTTTTTTAAAAACTTTCCAAGTATTCAGATGTTTGTCCTTAAAATCGTTGTTTTGATTTGCATGCAAAAGCCTGTCTGGATCAATTCAAACCGATCCACGGATGTAACAGTGAAACATTTCAACTACTCCAGGGGTCTGCTGTGAAGCCATTATTTGTAAGACCTGTTAACTATCTACAAGGGTCTGCATATTTTTTTGTTATTCCTTCAAGTCCTTAGCATGATAGTTAACATGTATTCAAACTGGAATAAACACAGCGTTAGAATTCAAATTTTCTGCATTGGAACCCTCCGGGGGCGGGGGGGGGGGGGGTACTCCCTTATTTAAACAGGGCATCGATTTTATCAATTTTTGTCTTAAACAGGGTATCTTTACTTGGACGATAAACAACCTGCGCTCATGTTCTGCGAACTAATGATGTATACTACGTACTTAGCGTAAAGAGCTCCTCGTGATTCCGTTAATCAAGCTGTAAATAGTTTTATGATTACCAATGGTTTAAATAAGAAGAGTTTAGAGATATATTACTGCCTTACACTGGATATGGTTTAGGGTTAAATTTCTATAACAGGGCCTGTCAACAATAGGAATTCTGTCTTAAACAGGATAGGAAAATCAGCCATTTTGTCTCAAGCCCAGGCCAAACGGACCAGCAAGTAGTCGCAAGTGGACGCAAGTTGAACTAGCGAATAGAATTGTGTTGGGTGGCCAAACGGACTCGCAATTTTTCTCGCAAGTACACGCCAGTCGCAAAAGAAAATTAAGGCAGACTATCTTCTATTTCATTGGCTAATAATAGGTTAAGGGACGTCACTCAACTTGCGTCAGGGTCGGGTGGCCAAACGGTAAAAAACTTGCTTTGACATGCGTGCAAATTTGATCTCGACCAAAGTGAGCGCAAGTCATAAAAGTGCACGCAAGGCCTGGCCAAACAGAGTCGCAAGTAGACCTAAGTTTTCAACTTGGGACTCCGTTTGGCCAGGGCTTTAAACAGGGTCAGGGTATGAAGAGCCGGGCCGCACCTCCCCAATATAGATAGTATAATCCAAGATGTTGAGGTTTCCTATATAACGCGCCAAATTTTCGAATACACTCTTATTCTTATAATTAAGAATATCGCTTTTTTTTTCAGCCGAGGAATATTCTTATTTTTTCTTATAAATGTTCTTCGATATTTGGTGCCTGGATAATTTTGGAGCCAACCTGTGGGCATAAAACCTGATATGACACACATAATTTCTTACAGCAATGTCATTAGCATGGAGCATATGGTCGGCACACTTGCTTTAGAACTTTCCATGCGAGTGGCCTACAGAACAAACCTTCCAGGCAACGAGGTTCTTCGTTATATAAAGAATACAAAAATATAACGATAAGTCATCATTGTGGGCCAGAGATTCCCTGTGGCTAAATTAATGTCAGTTCCTAGTCTTACATTTTCAATTTAGCCCATTGTTTATTTAGTCTTTTTCTGATCTATATTTTGGATCCTTAAAATTTTCAAAAGAGCGTCTCACTCTTACTAGTTAACAAATAGATTCCATGTTGCCGTGCGTCGGTTCAGTAATAGATCACAGATGACGTCAAAATGTGGTAAGAACAAAAAGGTGGCACACGAGGCGTAGCCGAGTGTGTCACTGATGTTCTTACCACATTTTGGCGTCTTCTGTGATCTATTACTGAATCAGACGCACGGCAACGTGGAATCTATTTGTTTTATGTAATAACAAAAAGCCCGTTTTTATTTCAAAAATATTTCAACATAATGCGAAAGCCGGCCTTTGCTCCGCCTTTTGCCCACTTTCGCGAACACACAAAAAAGCCATTTGACGTGATCTATGATCTATACAAAATGAAGCAATTTCATTGGTTACTATGCGTAGCAAAGAATTGTGATTGGTCGAGAAAAATCAGGCCACTGTCAAACCTGACTCGAGCGTCGCTTCTCGTGGAATGAAAACTTACAGCGAAAGCAGAATTGAACTGCAAAATCTACAAATCTTGAAGAAAATGCTGGAAAATCAAGTCAGTTTTTGTCATCAGAGCAGCCCTGTGAGCCGAAAAGCTTGGACGTTGCCTTGAAAATTACAGGAGTTGAAAAAATACCCTCGGAAAACTTGTGGTTGCGGTCAACCTAAAGGCCATTTGATTCGAGTTTTGAATGAAAGGAGCATAAATGACGGTGGAGATTTCTGTCTTCTCAGCTTGATATAGTGTCGGAGATACATTTTAGCTGCGATACTGTTAACTGTGAGCTGTGGTTAGCTATACTTTGCTCGCTGCTTTACATGAAACGGACACTAGGACCATTCGCATCGGAAAGCAAGGTTATGTAGCTTATTTATTTTACCGATTTTAAGAAGTGATGTTTTGATGTTTCATTCCTGACATCAATCAGTGTGTCAACATTTGTTTTGACATTGGGAAGAGCTGAAATTTTTTAAATAAATTAATCTCAGAAACATTTTGTTTACTGGGTTTGTAAAATTCGAGATAAAGCAATGGTTTTCGGCTTACCAAGACCAAGTTTGTGCGTGGTTTAGTCTCGCTCGACTGCCGAATGAGACTGCTCGAAAATTATTTCTGTATTATTTTCTGAAAGAAACGATTTTATCTTTCGTTTTCTGGCTTCTCGAACCTGTTGAATGCCTCGGCAACACTTTTTTGTATCTTATCTTTTTCCCAGTCACGTAAAATCTTAACTTTATTCTCAAAACTTTCCGCCATTTTAAAACGGCAGAGGGAAAAACTTTGTAATGATGACGTCAATCGTGCATCCGTCCTCTAATAGATCATAGCCGAGAACCAATCAAAATGCGAGAATAACTTGGGTCATTATATAAATAGTCATAGATGGCTGAATAGAAGATAGTTTAATAGTAGAATAAAAATGAATATTCGTTTATTGACTCCTCGGCCGAAAAACATAAACAAGTCTTCAAACTCAGAGAGAGGCCTGATGTGATAATGAGCCCGCGGTCATCATTTATGATTTCAGCTAGGACGGGTGTTAGGGAAAACAGAATTTAACAAACCTTTGTTGAAGCAAGAGTGCTTCTGCAAGTTAGCTGTACTGGCTTGAAGTAAATTGAAATGTAAATTTCATCAACTGTTATTATTTTAGATAGTGTGCTTTAATCCTGTCTTTTAGCAAGCTACCACGAAACAATATTTGTGGTACAAGTTCTACTCACAGTGATAACCTGACTTGTGTCTGAAATTAATTGTATATAAAGGTTCGTAGGCCGCTTTGTTTAAGACTTTGTATTCAAGAAAACACCATTGAGAAGGATAATGAGTTTTTCCGTCACACTTCAGCTTTTCCAACAAGCTTGTTATAATAATTGCTTTTAGTTTTAAATGTTTTTGACCGAAGCATCGCTTCCAAGCAACTAGAATGACGCGGAATCGCTAAAAGTTGATTTTAGATGTAAATAATGGTTTCAAATTAATACCCTTTTTCGCTGTTTTCTATAAGTGCACTTTTTAGAAATAATAAATTAATTATTAAACCACAACCTGCAATAGGAAAATCTTTCATTTTGCAGAAGTGACAAATTAAATTTTTGAAAAAATAACATATTCGCTCATAAACCTTCAGATTTAAAACATGTATAACAGAAATTTTGTTAATCAAAATCGTAAAGAGCTCTTTTTAAAAGGTTTTAGGATTTTCAAAAATGATCAAAAACTGCATTATTCCCGGCCTTTCATAGCACATTTATTGTGTCCTACGTCTTCTGCGTCAACGAAGAAATCAGTTTTGCGATTTTACAAGACGCAAACGCGAAATATTTCGCTAATAAAAATAGCATTTTATTTCACAAGTTTTGTGTTTGAGCAGTGTTTTAGTACCTAAGGTAAATTTATTAAGCAAATCCATCCACGACTTAAAAAACGCCCAGGTAATTAACACGAAATGAAGTTCAGCCAATCACAGTTCTTTAATTGAATAAACAGTAATAACTATCCTATGACCTGTAAAGACCTTAAAAGACGCATAGTGCCGTTGGCAATCTCTTTTGACAAATACTCTTCTGTTAGACAGCTTCAAAACATATGTGCTTACAAAAGGATAAAACATCTGCTTCGGCCAACGCGTGTTGCGAACATTTGAATTCTCTAAACGTTGGGTTGTTGGTCTCACAAGGCGTTCTGTTTTCGCCGCCTACTGGATCGGTGTAACTGAGTGATGGACGACTACGTTTCTAGGAAAGTCAGCGTTTCGGTACGAAATGCACTGAGCGTTAACTCGCACGAAAGCCATCAACTTGACAGACAAGTGAAAATCTTGGAAGCTGAAAGAGATATGCGACTTTTAAATTTGCAAATTAGGAGAGATGAAGTATTTTCGACGTCTCCATCCACGCGGCGTAAAATTGTCGTGAAGTCGCCGAGCGTTTCCGAGGGTCTCGGGACAAGCACGCCAATCTCGCAACACGAAACGCTCGATTTAAAAACAGGCTTGCGTAAAGACGATGAGGTCAGTAAGCTTCAGAAAGCCCGCAACCTTCCGCCACTAATGCATTTAGATAGAGCCGGTGTCATCGCAACGCCACCGAGGGTTCGAAAAGCCAGGAATATTCCTCCAGCGATATCGCCGAATGTCGCACCCGCACAGCTATCGCCTCACGAGTCATCACAACCAAATCACAAGCTTTTAACAAGGCATTCGAGCTCGCCACAGATGCTATCAAACCCTAATTCAATTGCTAATGCGAACGACTTGTGGCGAGAAGAAAATTCAAAGAGTAAACATTTGTTATCACCGCGGTTACTTAGGTCAAACCCGGAATCACCTGCTTCATTGCATTCTCCTTCGAGTCCAGGAGTCTTCAAATTTGACCTTGTACAGAACCGAGCACGACTTCCTAGAAGACCTGCGACTGCTAACCCCGGAGATAGCGGTGGAAGCGATGTTCATAAAGGACTTTTTTTACTTCCAGTAACGTCATCTAAAGAGCAAACAAAGCAAAAGGAAGCGAAAAAGATCAACGTTTTTAATCGGCTTTATTCCGGTTCTAAGAAAGGAAAGCGAAGCATCACCTCAGCGACGTCGATTTAGCTACTCGAGAAATTCCGTTCCCGAAGGGAAACCCGAAGTTAGACCTGGCGTCACGCCGACGATCTCTTTCGCTTTCGGATTTGTCGGAAATCGACAAACTGAAAACGTGTCGCTACTTAAGGAATAACAACGAAGTTTCTTAACTTTTGATTTAGAGTCTTCAATCAATTCGGTTTAATTTTCAGTGTTTTCGCAGTTCGAGTACAAAACATAATCCTGTGTTTTCAACCTGAGAGACCCTACTGTATTTTCAAACAAAGCAAATCAATTTAGCCATATTGTTTGAATTTATGTATTCTACTCTAAATCATTTTTAGCACGGCACAAATTAAAACCGAAACTGAGTAAACAGTGTTTAAATTAAGTTTTACTTTACAGCTTCATTAGTTAGCGTTATTTCGTGCGAAAAAATCGAACGCGCTTAAATGCGTCACGCTAAATCTTTTATCAAGTTTTGTGTTTTTTTGTTTCAATTAAACATTCCTACTCTTAACTATTGTTTTTCGATTAAATTAATGGGTGGCATAGAAGTATAATTAAGAGCAAGACTATTAACCGACCAGACAATAAAGCAATCGCGCTGTCCCTAATTGTTGTTGAATTCACTGTAATTGCTATATTGTTTACTTCGAGGAGGTCACTACAGAGATATTATTTCTTTTTGTAAAAACTCATTGATTTTAGTATAAACTCATTATTTTGTATTTGATCCTAGCTATGGGTGGCTATTTGTTGTTAAATCCTTATCTACCAACCTAAATTGTTATTTTAACAAGAAGAAAGACCTTTGCAGATGAATACACAACTTACTGATTTTAAAAACAGTACTTGTGATCGAAGAAAATTCTTACCCTTAAATTTTCGCTCATAAACTCATATTCGACATGATAAAACGTTTACTGCAGTGTCGTCTGTTTTAGCAACAGAAACGTTTAAGTATTCGAAATTTTCCTTTCACAACTTTTTCCAGTCTGAAATTTAACCCACAAAATACTTGCTCCTGCCTAAAACTCTTCAAGGTGCATTAACGAGCTAACGATGCAAATTCTGTTTGACAGTTTTAAAAAAAGCTCGAGCATCATTATTTTTTATTTAACGTGTATCACAAAACAGATACCAGCTTCGCAACCAGTCACAGATTCCTGTTTCTGTTTTTCATTCTCAGAGCTTCCTTTTTCGAGATGTCATCAACCTCGTTACCAGACGTTTTACCTTGAAATTGGGAGGTAAAGGGAAAAGCCCTGGAAACCAGGTTGAGCTGCCATGAGATCAAGACCATAATAGTTTCATCGCGCGCAGGTAACAGGATAGAACAATTAATACTCAAAATTAGTATATACACACTCAGTGATCTTGGTGTTTTAAGCAATCTGATTGGTTCGCTATCTCTGGCTAATGAGCATTATTCACCCCCTACCGAGTGAATAATGCGTAAGCCAAACAAAAACAAAATGGCGGGTGTAAACTCGCGTTTCGCCAGTGCTTGCACGTTTTCCAAACATGAATTGAGAGGTCAATTAAATCGATTTTTGATGGTTTCCTTCTGAAAATGTTGTTGAGATCACTTCCTGTGTATATACTAAAACAATTATTCTTCTCAATCTCGGTAAATAGTGGCAGAATATTTACCTCGATTTCAAAGAATAATTGTTAAATAGCTAGCGAAATGTTAGGACGATGGCAAGAGCTGAAAAGCGTGCGTTAAACCAGACTGGTTGCTGCGTTTTTAATGCATGGTACTGGCCATGTGGCTGAATGTTTAAATGTTTGGGCTGGCCTTGTCCAGCTACATTTATTTTTTGCTGTTCGAGACACCTATCGAGACACTTTGATCTTCTTGCACTCCGAAACACGTGATGTGGCAACACGTGTTTCGGGGTGCAAGTGACTGGGTTCAAAATACGGAACTTGATTTAGTGAACGGGTCATTTTGCAATTTATGTGCGTTGGCTGTTTGGCTGGCGTTACATAACATCGCTACACAGTGCTGACGAGCCCCAAGAAGGACGATACAGCTGTCCACTTTATCGGTTCTTGTCATGTTGGTGTCTCGGAACGTTTTTCTTGTAGTATTAGCTTGCAGTCTACTGTCTTTTGGCTGATCAGATCTCCTGTATTTCTTACGTTAAAAGCGTTTATCGCATAAGGTCCCTTGCGGTTAGCCACTCACTGGCTGGTAAAGCTCTGTGCAAGAATGGCTGAGGAGGTTCTGGGTTCGAATCAAGAGATTGATAATCCCCATCCAAGCCGGAATTTTTTTTTCACGCTTCATTTTTTATTTTCACAGCTTACGTAAGTAACTTCGCTGATCTTTGATCATACCTTAAAACTGCATGACTATTTGGAATGAATTTTTACGTATTAACAAAAATCAAATGATAATGACAAACTAAGCAAAAGAAGCAGGGTTAAAACTGTGCTGAAGATTTTTGCTTAAACTAACTACGACAGTCCTTTAAAGGAAAAGTGAATGAATTGAACAGTTTTTCCTATTACGATAAGTATTAATTAAAAACGTTAGTCGTTTTTTAAAGTGTAGTCTTTTTATTAAAAGAATTATTTTAAAAAATAAATAAAAAAACATTAATGACAAAAACATCTTTTTGAAATAAAACCTAAATCAATTTGTCAGGGTTTTTTTGCTGAATAGTTTAATTTGAATAATCACAGTTTTTGGATTTACGCCTTACGTTTTTAGAACTGCATAGATCGAGGATTGGATGAACAAGATTAAAATAGGTGAATAAAGATATCTGGTAGCGAATTTTAAGCTCGACAATGAAATGTGAAAAGTGATGAACTAATCTACATAACACTGAAAAGTCAACTGATCATTTCACTATTCACATTTCACACGTTGATTTCAAAGGGTCTTGTAAATAGAATACAAGTGAAGAATTTTAGGAATTCGATAAAACGTTTCAATTTCTAAAACATGTTTCGACAGAAACTTCTGTCATCCGCCTCAGTTATAATGGTACAAAACGATGGAAGTTGAATTTATAATAAGTATTATTCTTCATTCAAAATATTTCCCCGTTTCTGATTGGTTAAAACCACATGCTTAATTCACCATAACCAGCTGCTGTTGACCAAATTTGAAAAGAATCTTTGTCATATTGAACCGATGACGTCAAAAGTGCAACCCGCTTCAGATTATTTTAGGTGAGCGGAGAAACAAAAATGGAAATGGCGAAACTCCTTTAGGAAGGAAAAAGATGGCGACTGGTACATTTACCTATAATGCTTTGCGCACGAAACCTCTAAAAGAGCGTATAAAAACACAAAGAAAAATTGTAAGTCATTCAAACTCGACAAGAGCAATGCTGTTAGTCCAGTATAGGAACGGATGCCGTTAAACCATATCTCCCAACATGCCCAGTGGGCTTAGTTTGGTTGGCAAGGTATTGTGGTAAAACATACAGCGGCCATCTTTTTTCTTACGGTGGATTACTGATTTCTGCTTTCGTAGCCTATGCCACGAATTCTGCAGATCTCGGAGGGTGTTATCCACCTGGCCTCCGGCCTCTGTGGATAACACCCTTCCTGATCTGCAGAATTCTTCATACCCTACGAAAGCCGAATTCAATAACTGCTAAGTTTTAGCATTTTCTACTTATTATAAATTCAACTTCTATCGCGTTGTACTTGTATAACTGAGGATGACAGCACTTTCTGTTGAAACATGTATTATCAACTGAAATGTTTTGTCGTTTTATTAAAATTTTCACCTGTTGATCAGTTCACTTGTCATATTTCATTAGCGAACTAAAATTAATTTTCTTTATTCATTTATCACACTCACGATGACTTCAACAGTGCAGATCCTAGCAGTATGCACGACGCCTGTCACATATGCACTCAGTTTAGGGTTTTGCTCTCCATGAATTCTCGTAGTTCTGTGGATAGAGCGCCCGCCCGGTATTCGTGAGGTCATCAGGGGTTCGATTCCTGTCGGGGACTCATTTTTTCTTTGTCCTACGCTCGTGTCAGGTTGATTAGCTCACTTTTCACAAGATTTGGAATGTACATAAAATATTTTGACTTAACATCTTCATTTGCAATAAAAACAAGGAACTTGACTGAGCAAGACTGGTTTCTAAATCACTAGCCGCTCGAGTTTTGATCAGCGATCAGCGATTCAGTACTTATGATCATCTCAACCACATGGCGTGAATGTTCTTTTTACAATTATATGCAGTTTAATTGTATGCATAATTATATTAATATGCAGCCAAATTTTGCGCAATATAGTGGATTTGGAATACAGATTTCCTTGATTCCTCCATAATCACTTCCTATCAGGCGGTCAAACTAATTTATGGTTCAAGAGCTCTAAAATTTGAAGAAAGCATAGCCAAAAAAAAATTATTGGATTTGGAATACAGATTTCTTTCATCGTCCTATGATCCCTAGCGATCAGGCAGTTAAACTAATTTATGGTTCAAGTGCTCTAGGATTAAACAAAAAAAAACAAACAAACAAACAAAAATAGCAAACAAAAGAGGCATAAGGCTTCAAGGTTCCTTCGGATTGCCTCGAGGGATCAAGGAACGAAAATCGATATTTCTGTTGGGGTTCAAGAAGAGGAAAAATTTCGAGTCCAGGTCTTGTCAGACTCTGGGAGACCAATCTTCCAGGGTTGTTATCTAGATGAAAACTAACTTCTCAATCAAGTAGTTATTTCGACAGGATAGGTTCTTTTCTTGGTGCTGGCATCCTCAAAGGACCTGGAGATCGCGTCCTCAGGGAAGCATGCCTCTTTAAACTCGCGGCATCCAACATCGCGGCGAGGTCTGGTAACGAGCTCGAACGACGTCGACTTTTCTGAAACGATGCAGTACTTATGGTCTGCGGTTCTGACACATTATCCAGTTGCGCCATACCTTTGCGTATACCAAACTGCTTTCTGAACCATTTTTTGGTCAAAGGGCTGATAGGTGGCTTCAGGTTTCCAAGTTTATCCATGTCCTTTATGGACTGAACATCTGCATTACTTCTTATCTGTGTTTCAGACTCGCTCTTGTTTATGTCTTCCTGCCGTAACAGTAACTGAGGTAGTTTGTCCTTTTTTGATGACATCTTTGTCTTTCAGCTAAGAAAAATAATACGTTAACATTTGTGACGAAAACGATTTCAGAGCGGAAATCAATAGTCCAGTTTCGAATTCGCCATGACCGCTGAATAAAAGCACTGACGACGCATTTGTACAGGATTAGCCTCAACCTGAAAAAAGTATTCATAAATACCGGCGGGAAGGTGCCACAAATTTGAAAATTAAACAATACACAGAGCTGTAAACAGGTCATCTTCTCACTGAAATTTGTAAACTTTTTACTTTAGGTCGAGGCTAACCCTGTACAAATGCGTTGTCAGTGCTTTATTCAGCGGTCGTGACGAATTCGAAACTGGACTATTGGGAGACCTACCCCGTTCACAAAATCAGTCTTTGAACTGACCAAACGAACAATCCATGGACCTTTTTGGGGGTACGGAGGCCATTATGATCATTATGAGAAGCTCAAGGGGCAAATTAGTATGTATTTATCCCCTCAGCATCCCATAAAAGTTCAGTTTAAAACAGTGGAATTCAAAATAGCCACCTTATCGTTGAAAGGCTCATTTCGTTCCCATCACAGTAGTTCAGTGATGCAGTGCGCGTATTTTGAAACAGTGGAATTCAAAATGGCCGCCTTATCGCTGAAAAGGTCCATTTTGCTCCCATCACAGGAGTAGTAGATTCGTTCTCGTTACTGCGTAATCTCATTCCCAGACGCCGCAATTCTTTTGGTCAGCGTTCGGTCAGCGGAGTTCCCGTCATAGCTTGTTCTCAAAATCTAATTAAAGAACATTTTAAAAGCTCCTCAGGCTTAGATCAACAAAAAAAAATTAATAATGCTCGATTCATTAGGCTCAAAATCTTATCAGTTCGAAAAATAACCTAGAGTTTAAACTAAGAGAGGCCGCTTTTCTTGTCAGTTGCAATACTGATCTACATTTATCACACTTCCAGCTTTCAACTATTTCCAAAAAAGCTCCACGTAAAACATTGCAGCATTAACTGAACAAACATAATATTTTTACATTTAACCACAGTAAGCAGGTGTCCAGGTCTAAAATCCAAAATACCTATTAGGGTGGGGTTGGGATTGTTTGTTCACCCTTCATAGCAGGTGATGAAGATATAAATTTATTCGTCTAATTCATAAACTGCTTCTTGGCCTTTGTGGTCAGTTTCGTTTCCTAAACACATTTCTTACTTGTTTTTTCTATCTGTCTTCTGTTCTTATGCTACGCCGGTAATTCAGATAGTAAACTGATGCTTCGTTGTATAATTCGGATTATTTCAATTTCAGCGTTTTATACTATACTGCTAAAATATAGCAATAACACGACGGGGTAACAGTTCAAATTGCAATTAGTTCCCTGTGTAGTTTTCTCTACGGCCCTATTATCTCATTAGGTTTTTTTAAAGAAACAGCCGGATTATTTCTCCTCAAATATCTTGTTGGCGTTTTTCCACCATTTTTCACGCGGATTTAGAGAAGTAAACAATGGGTAAAAAAATAAATCGAGAACTTTCAAATTGGATGTTTTGACGTAAAAATATCTCAAGAGAAAAGGTTTGCTTATGCATAGCATATATAGTCTCAATAGCTGTTGATTTTTGCTGCTAGTTGGTTAAGTGTTTTGGTTACCCCGCTGAGTCGTACGGATACACTTGGCTGACCAGAGCAAAATATTGAGTCGACAGCCTTCGACTGTATCGAGAAACTGAAAGTGCCGATAACATATGGCGAAATATTTTTTTTCTGATATCGAAACCAACCTGCTTTTTTCGTTGTTTTAAAAGTCCCTCAGAATTTGTTTAGGTTGCTATTTTTTAGGGTTTGTTTTGTTTCATGTTCAAGTTAACGTCAGAAATAAATATGTCAGTAATCACCTGCAGTAATAAACAGTCGAATTTGCAATCAACTGTATAAAGGTGAACATCTTTCGAATGCACCGAAGAAAATACAAGGGCACGACTCGGACGAAGCGGCGAAACTTTCGCCATTTTTCGAAGAATTTGAAACAGGTAGCGACAGCTAGCATTTCTTACCTGAACGTGAATAAATGACGATCTTGGAGGTATTAATTTAACAAGGGTTTACACAAAGGAAAGCAAAGCTCGGCAACTTGACAGAACTAGAAAGTAGATATGTACAAAGAAGATAATTGGTGGACGCGTGCCTGACAGTGCGAAAGAAAGAAATTTACATATGAGTGGACGTGACTCTCGAGAAACAAAGAAAACTTCAATTTCATACGACTTATAATTAATCATTTCTACATTATAGGATCTAACATAATGATCCTCTTTGACGTTTACACGATGTTTTTCAATGCATTATTGCCGAGGCACGAAAAACGCAGATTCCAAAACGAAAATATACCTGAACGCTTATAAACTAGCTAGAACTGTGGTCTTGAGATCAGTTGAGCAGTTAAAAAAGTGAAATGTAGTTGATCGGAAAATTTCTGTAACTCCGCCGTAACTGAAAGCAATATCATAAAAATGAAATTCCATTTCGTAAAGATTACTGAGGTAAGAATTTGGGGATCGTATCCCTGCGGTTCTTTTCAATACTTTTCAATATTACTGATCCAAAGAGCATTCCCACCGAAGACACTTGATTCCGAAAGTGAAAAAGCTGGCGAAATTGGATCTAATTTTCCGAACATACCTGACTTACCTTTTTTGAAAGAAAAATAAATGGATAATATAATCTTCAACGAAGCAACAGCCGTGCAGTGTTTGAATTCTAGACCATTGATATCAATGGACGCGACCGGCAGACCACAAAACACGAAACAAAAACACTGGCGGCCTCGGGGTTTATTGTTTTAGGAAAGTTTGCGAGCACAGTTTGATTATGAAGGCTCGTCTATCATCCTAATTATTACTCTTGTGGTATATCGACCGAAAACAAAACATTAGGAACATGCAATGTAAACATGTCTGAACTTTCAATATATTGAGAAAACGAAAAATCTAAAATATTTTCTAAAGTAATTAACTCAGTACGTCTGGCCGATTGACCTTCTTGAGCGCTCTGCAATGTATAAGAGATTGGTTTCCCACGAATCGAGAGGTCAGAAAAGATTCGACTTGTAACAAGGAAAAACAGAAATGCT
>JAHPZR010052651.1:0-12500 GCA_019787425.1 Platygyra sinensis
AATTCAGTTTGAAATTCATGTAACTGATGCGCTGGTTTCCAGACGAAGCAAGCTACTGAGCTGAACAGCTGTAAATCGATATAAATTTACCGCCTCTTATGCCTGAAGAGGATAACAACTTTGGTGGCTCTTTAGTTTTGAATGTTAGAAAATGATGACGTCACGGGGTGGTCTGAAACAGAGTATTTTTAACAGTCAGGTAATAAATAGGATATTGAATTTATGGTCAGGTCCTAGACAGGGCAGGGATTTTGGTCATAAATAGGGTAAGGATTTAGGGAAGCATGCCGCACACCCTCACCCAACTTTTCTGTGGAAGTACTCCTAACCCCCGCCCCCCCCCCCTCTCCCTACCCGGTCGCTTATTACATCGATGGCAGCCTGATCTGATTGGAAATTATGCATATAGATCCGCACTTCCCACATATATGTCTACCTCGCTTTTTCGAAATTAGGCTTTCCATTGCACACAATTAAACCTGACTAATTCCTAGCCGCTATTTCTCAGGTCACAAAACTATACGCAATTTAGCGAAAAGGGTCTGGAGCGAGACAATTTACGTAGTGCCCCTTGGCTTGATCGCCTATTTATTTCCCGCCAGAAAACTGATGTTTGGGTAGTCTACGAGTCAAGTATCGTACAGCGGGTGAACAGGTTCAAGATACGTAGACCATTTCCGAGTTGTCTTTACCTCTGTATCAAAACGAGTTCATATGAAAATGTGTTCCACAGGTTTATTTTCATGCAAATCACTCATTTTCATATGAAAGGTTCTGCAAGAAGACTCGTTTTGAAACAGAGGCACAAGATAACTTGGAAATGGTTTATTTCAAACACTCATTTATATTTAGCCTGAGTAAGGTTTAAAACAGGACGAACCGGTACTGAGGTGCTTGCAAGGAGACGAACCTATTCAGTTTTCAAAGCGTTTACTTTTTTTTAAGTACAATAACAAATAATTATTTCCAACCACTACAGTTTACAACTATATGGAAACTACAACTACAGCTAACAATTACCGATGAATAGTAAATATCATAACACCCTAGTCATTGAAATCTTTGTGTTAAGCTATACTTAACGAGTGCATCTAACGAGAAGAGTCGATTGAATGACTCCAATCGACTGCCAAATGAAAATGTTAAAAACAATATTGCAAAATTTAAACAAAATCATCAAAATATTATAATTCCCATAATTATAAAACAAAACGTCTTCTGGAGACCCAAGTTAACCGAAGTAATAAATCACACAGTGTCACTTTGTTGTCATTTGACTTAATGAAAAAAGTTTATACTTGAGCTTTGCTTTAGTAAACAAAGATGTTTGGGTTAAAAACGTCTTCAGCGATAAACTAGGACTGCGAAGAATTATTTTGTGCCTCGACAGGAAATCATTCTGATAAAAGCTTTTCGATAAAACTTGCTCATCACTCCATAAAACAGAGGATGTAAGGCGCTTGGCAAGCAAGTCAGAACGAAAACAAACCTGGTAAAAGTGAAACGGTGAGGCCAGGTTAAAAAACGCCTCCACTTTAAATTCATGCAAAAGGAACTGAACCTGAAAAGGAATGTAGCACACAACAAAAATCAGCACAATGACAAAAACCATTCTCAGCAAGTCACTCTCTTGTTCAGAGTTACTTTTGTTGTTTTTCGTCAATTCATTTTGATTACGCAATAGATTGTGAGTGTTTTCGCTATTATCTTCTTCCAAGTTTCAACAGAGAGCGTTATTCCTTTTTTCCGTTTTCCGTTTTTCTGTCTCCGTCTCACGGACTGCAATGTCGACGAGCTCTACTTTTTCTTGTTTGCAGTCACATATTTGGTTCATGTTCTCTACACACGTGGAAAGTCGAAGCACTGTAAGGGATTTGCTTTGCGCGTCTCGAAGCCTTTCGATGACAAAGATGTGTTCCCGGATTTTCTTGCTCACCAAAGCATAAGATATCGCCATTATGGCAAATGGCAGGGCAAAGTTGATCACAAACAGCACGACTGTATAAGCATCTTGATATTGTTCATAGCCGTCTGGAAATATTTATTCGCAGGCGTGAATATCGCAGTTGTCACCGTACAAATTCACAACACGGAAAACTGACGCGGGAACCGATAGCCCAATAGACCCCACCCATGTGACAATTACAAGACGGCAAATTTGACGAGGACTTGGTTTGGCGACCAGTGGCTTGACGAGGAGAAGACAGCGATAAACGGCAACAATTGCTAATGTTGTCGTTATAACCAGCACACTTGTTATTTGTAGAGGATCCAGAATTTTGCACATGACGTATCCCAGCTTCCAAGAAAATGGCGGCTCATCGGCGTGGATTGTGAACACCGCAGAAACCGTGTTGAGAATTTCAGCGAAAGCCAAATTGCTGACTAGGTAGTGTGCAAACGGTTTAGCTCCAGGCTGCCTCCAGACGGCTCGACACACGACATAATTTCCGACCAGAGAGAACACTACTATCAGACTGAACAAGACTATTCGAATAATCCGTGATACTTGAGGTTCAGGAACGTATAAAGGTGAAGTGCTGTTGGTGGCATCTGCAACTGTTTGGTTGACACTGTTCCTGAAGCATGACATGACTTCTTATCTTCAGCTAAAATGGAATCTTTTTTACCTGGTTGAAGTTTTGTACGTTAAGAATGAAAAAAAAAAAAGCTATCTCAGATCTTATTGTGTGAAACGAACGTGGTTTTTCTTTTCGAAAAAGAAATGAAGCGATCGCAGTGTGAGTGATAATTGTGCCAGTCCTATTAGCTTTTACTCTTAGCATTGGAAAGGACACCCATTTGCGGTGAGTTAATTTTCATTTCGAAATCAATTTCATGTTATCATTTAGCATAATGTCTTTGGGAAAAGGCGACAAACCAAAGAATCAATTAGCGAAAATGATATAATGACCACTATGAAAACGATTAGCTGCAAGCGTAATTTTTACAGGTACTTTTTTTACAAAAAACTTTAAACTCTAGAAAGGGCTAACGGACAAATCAAAAGTACCGGAACCTGGTAGGTTCTGATCAGCAAATTTAAAGGCTTGAAGAAACTGAACACAGAAAGGCTGACCGTACGCCTGAAGTCAGGCCGTGCCTGACGAAATATTGGAAAGTACAAAACAGTTAACCCCAACCGTACGGTCAGCCTTTCTGTGTTCAGTTTCTTCAACACTTTTTTTACATCTTGTTTTACAAACCATATGACTGAGCTTTTCATCCAGTCTTCAATCATTTGAGTCCCTAATTTATGATCAGGTGATTTAAACATGTTTAACATCATAGCCAAAAGAATAAATTAAAATAATGCGGCCTCATGTATATGGACGATCTCACGGAAGGCAACTACAGGGTGTGACACCCGGGGGGGGGGGGAGGGGTACTCCCCTATAAGGGCCAAATGGGGACGCGCGGCCAGCCAGGGTATGTTTTTCGGGATTTTTGTCTTAAACAGGGTATCGAATTTATCATTTTTTGTCTTAATCAGGGTATCGTTAATCAATTTTTGTCTTAAACAGGATAACTTTTCTTGGACGATAAACAGCAGAATTTTTACAAGCTCTTGTTAATTAATATTGATGCTTATTGGATTTATTTTACAGACTGATCACTTTAATAACAGTCTGGATTGAATTTAAAATGGTAATCACATACACTGAATCACAATTTTTTTTACAAAGTCACTTTTAAGGCAGTATTCATTATACTTACTCACCTACTTCTAGTTGCTGAGGGAGAACTGTTCCTGCATGAATCGGTCTGAAATTGTCCAGCTGTTTTGAACTGTACAGATAGTTACAATTCTACGCAATTGTTTTTCGTGATCACCTTGATTACATCGATTTGTCATCCGACCCTTCCTCGGTTTGACGTGAGCTATTCCCCGTTTCACAATAGAATGCTCTTCGTCTTTAATCCAATCAAAGCTCGATATATTGATAATGCACCATTAGTGAAAACCAAGAATATAAGTGGATCTTAGGTTTCAGGGATCTATGTTTGCTACTTTAAAACGTTGGTGTCAAATCAGTTTTGTTATTAATTCAAATCTGGCAGCCATTAAACAGTGTTTCAGTAGGCAAGGTGAGGACAGCTGTTCAAACAGTCGCCCTACAAAGCTGCCATAAAGAGAAAATCGTCTTATTACCTCTGATTTAAATTTACTATTAAGTTGCCTTAAAGGAAATGAGACATGAAGACATGGAAGTGAGACTTGGACTGCAAAATCCTGTTAAGAAACTTCCTCGAGACTTTCAATCCATCAAACCTTTTCGGCAAGTAGGGACGGAGCTACTTTCGCGTTGCAACTTGATAGGTAGGACTAGATGACATAAACAAGATCAAAATCGTGATCATATCCTCGCATGAAGCTGACTTTATTCCCGGGGGGGTACTCCCTTATATGGGCTATATAGGTATGTGCTGCCTTATAAAGGCTATTGTTTTTCAGCCGTTTTTGGTCATAAATAGGGTATCGATTTTAGCCATTTTGGTAATAAATAGGGTGTGGTTTTTGCCTTCTACTCTTGAAACTACTTTTTCGAATTTATCAGTATCGAAAAGACCATCGAAAAAGTCCTTCACAAATTATGTTTAACATTTTCTCGGAAATACTAGTAGATTGATAAGGAAAACAGTTCACCAAGTTTTGAGTCTTTACTTTTTTCTAAACCTCAGATATTCGTCGGAATATTTTGCACAATTCACGGAGCCGACTATGGAGCTGCCATGTTGGACATGGCGGACGGAAAATAGCGTAAACATCTAAAACGTACTTTGGCTATCTGCGACTGACTATCTTAACTGAACAATTAACAAATTGACGTCAGTTTTTATGCGCCTGCCCTGTTATTGATCATGAATTTCGTCATAACATTGTCAAAGTAGCTGTGGATCCACGAGGCGATAGCCGAGTAGATCCGCAGACTACTTTGACAATGTTATGACGAAATTCATTTTCAATAACAGGTCAGATTGATTAAAAACTGACATCAATTTGTTTTTTACGATAACAAATTGTCGAATTGCCCGCTCTCACTCGCTGACGCGTCTCATGAATTTTAAATTTATGTCTGTCTGCACATTGACAATAAAAATTAGCCAATGAGCGCGCGTAAATTTCTGTAGTTATCGTAAAAACAAACATTTACATGGCCACTTTTCCTAACACTTTAACTTCTAAATAGGCCAAAAATCACGACATAAGTATATATTACAAACGTGTTTGTCGAAAAGACATAACTTTGAAATTCATGTAAGGATGCGCTGGTTTCCAGACGAAGCAAGCTACCGAGCTGAACAGCTGCCAGGTGTAAACCGATATAAATTTACCGCCTCTTGTGCCTGAGGAGGATAACAACTTTGGTGGCTCTTTAGTTTTGAATGTTAGAAAATGATGACGTCATGGGGCAGGTCTGAAACAGAGTATTGTTTAACAGTCGGGTAATAAATAGGATTGAATTTATGGTCAGGCCCTACACAGGGATTTTGGTCATAAATAGGGTAAGGATTTAGGGAAGCAGGGCGCACACCCTCACCCAATTTTTTAGTGGAAGTACTCCTACCCCCCCCCCCTCCCCCGCCCTCTCTCTACCCGGTCGCTTATTACATCGATGGCAGCCTGTTGATTGGAATTTCTGCATATAGATCCGCACTTCGCACATACAAGTCTACTTCGCTTTTTCGAAATTAGGCTTTCCATTGCACACAATTAAACCTGACTAAGTCCTAGCCCCTATTTGTCAAGCTACAAAACTATATGCAATTTAGCGAAAAGGGTCTGGAGCGAGACAATTTACGTAGTGCCCTTTGGCATGATCGCCTATTTATTTCCCGCCAGAAAACTGACGATTGGGTAGTCTACGAGTTAAGTATCGTACAGCGGGTGAACAGGTTCAAGATACGTAGACCATTTCCGAGTTGTCTTTACCTCTGTATCAAAACGAGTTCATATGAAAATGTGTTCCACAGGTTTATTATCATGCAAATCACTCATTTTCATATGAAAGGTTTTGAAACCGAGGCGCAAGATAACTTGGAAATGGTTTATTTCAAACACTCATTTATATTTAGCCTGAGTAAGGTTTAAAACAGGACGAACCGGTACTGAGGTGCTTGCAAGGAGACGAACCTATTCAGTTTTCAAAGCGTTTACTTTTCTTTAAGTACAATAACAAATAATTATTTCCAACCACTATAGATTACAACTATATGGAAACTACAACTACAGCTAACAATTACCGATGAATAGTAAATATCATAACACCCTAGTCATTGAAATCTTTGTGTTAAGCTATACTTAACGAGTGCATCTAACGAGAGGAGTCGATTGAATGACTCCAATCGACTGCCAAATGAAAATGCTAAAAACAATATTGCAAAATTTAAACAAAATCATCAAAATATTATAATTCCCATAAATTGAAACAAAACGTCTCCTGGAGACCCAAGTTAACCGAAGTAATAAATCCCATACTGTCACTTTGTTCTTATTTGAGAAGTTTATACTTGCGCTTTTCTGTAGTAAACAAACTGAGATGTTTGGGTTAAAGACGTCTTCAGCGATAAACTAGGACTGCGAAGAATTATTTTGTACTTCGACAGGAAATCATTCTGATAAAAGCTTTCCGATAAAACTTGCTCATCATTCCATAAAACACAGGATGTAAAGCGCTTGGCAAGCAAGTCAGAACGAATACAAACCTGGTAAAAGTGAAACGGTGAGGCCAGGCTAAAAACGCCTCCACTTTAAATTCATGTAAAAGGAACTGAACCTGAAAAGGAATGTAGCACACAACAAAAATCAGCACAATGACAAAAACCATTCTCAGCAAGTCGCTCTCTTGTTCAGAGTTACTTTTGTTGTTTTTCGTCAATTCATTTTGATTACGCAATAGATTGTGAGTGTTTTCGCTATTATCTTCTTCCAAGTTTCCACAGAGAGCGTTATTCTTTTTTTCCGTTTTCCGTTTTTCTGTCTCCGTCTCACGGACTGCAATGTCGATGAGCTCTAATTTTTCTTGTTTGCAGTCACTTATTTGGTTCATGTTCTCTACACACGTGGAAAGTCGAAGCACTGTAAGGGATTTGCTTTGCGCGTCTCGAAGCCTTTCGATGACAAAGATGTGTTCCCGGATTTTCTTGCTCACCAAAGCATAAGATATCGCCATTATGGCAAATGGCAGGGCAAAGTTGATTACAAACAGCACGACTGTATAAGCATCTTGGTAGTGTGCATAGCCCTCAGGAAATATTTCTTCGCAGGCGTGAATATCGCAGTTGTCACCGTACAAATTCACAACACGGAAAACTGACGCGGGAACCGATAGCCCAATAGACCCCACCCATGTGACAATTACAAGACGGCAAATTTGACGAGGAGTTGGTTTGGCGACCAGTGGCTTGACGAGGAGAAGACAGCGATAAACAGCAAGAATTGCTAATGTTGTCGTTATAACCAGCACACTTGTTATTTGTAGAGGATCCAGAATTTTGCACATGGCGTACCCCAGCTTCCAAGAAAATGGCGGCTCATCGGCGTGGATTGTGAACACCGTAGAAACCGTGTTGAGAATTTCAGCGAAAGCCAAATTGCTGACTAGGTAGTGTGCAAATGGTTTAGTTCCAGGCTGCCTCCAGACGGCTCGACACACAACATAGTTTCCGACCAGAGAGAATACTGCTATCAGACTGAACAAAACTGTTCGAATAATCTGTGATACTTGAGGTTCAGGAACGTATAAAGGTGAAGTACTGTTGGTGGCACCTGCAGCTGTTTGGTTGACACTTTCCCTTAAGCATGACATGACTTCTTGTCTTCAGCCAAAAATCTTTTCACCTGGTTGAAGTTTTGAACGTTAAGAAAGAAAAAAGAGTTATTTCAGATCTTATTGTGTGAAACGAACGTCGACGTTTTTGTTTTCAGTGTGAGTGATAATTGTACCAGTCCTATTAGCTTTTTACTCTTAGCATTGGAAAGGACATCCATTTGCGGTGAGTTAATTCTCATTTCGAAATCAATTTCATGTTATAATTTAGCATAATGTCTTTGGGAAAAGGCGACAAACCAAAGAATCAATTAGCGAAAATGATATAATGACCACTATGAAAACGATTAGCTGCAAGCGTAATTTTTACAGATACTTTTTTTACATCTTGTTATACAAACCATATAACTGAGCTTTTCATACAGTCTTCAATCATTCCAGTCCCTAATTCATGATCAGGTGATTTAAACATCATAGCCAAAATAATTAATTAAAATAATGCGGCCTCATGTATATGGGTGATCTCACCGAAGGCAACTACAGGGTGTGACATGAGTAATATTTTACCATTGTTTGACTTTGTCACACCATATACATTAGAAAGCCTGGTCAAAATCAAGTCATCTACTACCCGAAATACTTCTTTCTCAGGTTTGATTGTACATGATTTTTGTGAGCAGCAGAAATCTAGAATACGATCGGGAAAGTTCAAATCGGCCGATTAGCGACTGGAACAGCTGGTAAAACCTGACTTGTTTCTCATTGTAAAGACTGACTAATAAAAGGGTGCATTGTAAAAACTTGAGTCATGTCACCTTTTAGACTAAAAAAGAAACTTAAGTCGCGTTTGTGTCTTAAAAGAATCAGAAGATAGAAAAGTGTTTCAAAGAACAGCGACCAAGAAATCCAAGAATTAATTCATACTTTCTACAGCGCTTTATTTTCTGTCATTGTCTTTTTCGAAGAAAACAAAAAAATTTTCTCATTTGTAATATACTAAGCTCCTGGCAACATCGTTAACCAGAGGAAAACTCATTTTCTCACCGTTGATCGCTTATTGTTTTGTTTTTACACTCGTTTGATGTGTTCGATATATATCGATGGCAGATTGTTGACGACGCATTTCTGATTAACTGCGAATTACTTACCGGTGTTTTTCTTTAATCTTTTGAACCACGGGCCACTTTTCCATCATTATAGTTTTTGTATGGCTTTGTTTGGTGTTTTGCTGTGTATATGTCATCTAATATGGGACTTTCGAGTCCCGGCTTTTAGTCAACTAATTGCATGGGTAATGATTATAATGACGCTAACCAGGTGAATGGTAGTATCATCTAAGATTTATAACTTCATTGCGAAAGAAAAAAATTAACCGGTTAAAGCTGGCCATATATGCTGACTGAAAGAAAAAATAGCTTGTTACTATTTTTTTTTGTCTCAATGCTTTGTGAGGACGTGACTTCATTTGCCTCATTTTTAATATTACATTCGATTCTACGTCTCTTTTTTAAATTCCTACTTATTAATTGAAGCAAAACACAAGTTTAAATACTTACTTATCTTGAATTTAGATGACTGGTTTATTGAATAGGACTGAAAAAAATACATGAAATAACCAGGGAATGTTGATAGGCGGTTAGCAAAAAAGATGCACTCCCGGCATATACTAACTTGTTACCGACGAAACTCTAAGGTGACCATTTGCGTAACATTGCAATCAAGTTACGATTTTACACTGACTAAATACTGAAAGAAGAACTTTTCGGTTTTCTTGTAACATGTAATCGTCTAGATAAGTTTTTTATTTTGGCTTATTTTCACTCCGCATGTGGTCATTTTTTACCGACTTGACTGTGTCTCGTACAAAGGATCAGACGGCGGAGAAGCCCTGCATGGCGAGCTTAAATAAGTGTTGGTCATATTAATACAAAGATTATTAATGAGGAAAGTTCTGAGAGATTCCATAAACATGCGGCCTGCACTCCGAAACGAAAACGTGTAACGTAAAAATGCGAACTCTAGGGCTTAATTAAAACTGGCTAGTTTATAAGGGATTTAAGTAACGCGAATAACAGATTTTCTAGATATACACAAAATTCATGCAGGTGTTTTTCTGAATATCTTAATGTGTATCAGTCCAAATAGATAAACACGATGAATGAGCTATTATTATCTGTTTAACGCATGGACGTTTTCACACCTCTTATTTCAAGTGAGTTCTGGACTTACCTCTAGGGGAACTTTCGTGTTCGCAGTCAGCCGGTGATAAGGCGACAAACAAAGTGAAGCGTACCTCTCAAGAATACACTAATAAATTCATTACTTGAATATTGAACCCGCTAGTCGTTTCAATAATGCACTAATGAATGGATTATTGGGATATTGAACCCACTAGTCGTTCCAAGAATACAGTTAATGGCTTTAATATATATATATATATTTTCTTTAAATCAGTTTTTTATTATAGATTCTTGAAACGACTAGCGAGCTCAGTATTCAAATAATCTATTCATTATTGCATTTTTGAAACGACTAGTATATGCATTTATGTCCTCTTGAGGGGTACACTTCACTTGGTTTGACTGTAACCTCCACTACACTTTCAACACTAACCCAGCCCAAACAAAATGAGAATATGTGATATTGCTAAGCAATTTAGGCGACGAAAATACGAAAACAGTCGGATTATTAAAGGGGCATTGTCACGGTATTTTAGCGTCATTTTACAATGCCGAAATATGTTCCTGCATCAATGGAAGCCCAAAAATAATGATGCAGTTTTGTTACATAGGACTTTATCACTACACCGAAACCATTTATTGCCGCTTAGCACTTAGCATGGCAAGGATGGAAATGGATTGAAATTTGAAAAAACTAGCCAGTTTTTTCAAATTCTAGAGCCATTCCTTGAAAATATTGCCAGAAATTCATTATGGTTTGCTCTCTGAGCCACCATTCGTTTGATATGTTTCTGTTAGTCCATTTGAGCATTTTGGGAACGAGTAGAGGTACCAGGTAAAGATTTCAGCAGTGAATGAGGCTGAAAACAGCAAAACTCCCGTGACAGTGTGCCAAAAACTCTGGAAATCTCGATTTAAAATCAATTTAATTATGCAAATGATGGGAAGTCAGTTATAACGTACCTTCACAGTACTCCTCGATGTCAGTTCAGACAGAGCAAACCAAATTTCCGCAGAATTTTGGCTGGACAGTACTCTTTCGACTCCAAGCTCTCGTTGATGGACCTACAAGCGGTATTTGCTGTTCAATACTGTAAGAAATCATGTTATGAATCGTAAACAAGTACGGCGTTGATTTCTTCAACTCATATTCACCGCTGAAATGTCAGCAATTGCTTTTAGAAGAAATGAACGGGTGGGGGGTGACAACTCTAACAAACACTGTTTGAGCAATACTAGGTCTTAAACTAAGTCGTGCCAGAAATTTGGATCATCCTTCCAAATTTCTGGGAAACGTCCGTCAAATAAATTTTTTTTTCCATGTCCCGATTTTTTTCTGCAATGTCCCGGAATTATCTCGCGTTTTCCGGAAAAATTTCCAAGTGTCCCGATCTGCAGATTCCCAGAACAATTTTGGCTTTGTCCTGAAACAGCGTTTGTTAGAGTTGTCACCCCCCTAAATAAAGTGTTTGCCTTTTATATGAATGCCGCTCTTGACCAATAATTTCCCGCACAAGCGAGACTAAATAAGTGATCTTACAATAATAACTTTGAATCATGTTTATATTTATTGAAGTGATGTCTTCTCCTTCATCAAAATGTACCATATCTATTTCTAACCGTCCCAATCAGCTAGGTTGATTATATATATAATATTACACGCTTGCATTTACCATCCGTTTGCCAGTCAGAAACCAGAAATTTGTCAGAAATTTGGAACAATCGCCCATTTTTGACGATCGGTTGCCCCCATACAATTGGTTTTTTTCCAACAAAATTTGAAAGCTCCCGGCCAGGACTAGAATTATGAATATTTGAAAGTAAGATCAGAGAATCTAGAGCTAGCTCAAATCCGACCAGCCTGGATTGTACTCAACTACTAAACGAAAAATCGGACCCTCCCACCCCCCCACAGCCTATATGTCAAAGTGTACCTTTATTTAAGCAAGGTGGCCCTTTCAGCATAGGTCTGGCATCATTTCTGTTAGCCCTTTTCAGCGTGGCATAGGCTGGTTCAGGAGGCAACCTTACTCTTTCAACGGCTTCTGTGCAGCCAGTTTCTGTTTGCCCTTTTCAAACATGACATATAGGCTGGTACCAGTCAGGAATTCCTACCCTTTCACCGTCCTGGACGCACCATTAGTGTTATGCCCTTTCAAACATGAGATAGGTTGGTTTCAGCGGGAACCCTAACCCTTTCGCGTTTTCTCTGGAGCCACTGCAGTTTTGTTAGCCCGTTCAACAGCTGACACAGGCTGGTACCAGCAGGAGGCCCTACCCCCTTTCACAGTTTTCTTGAGCCAATTTTTGTTAGCACCTTTCATACATGACATAGGCTGGTTCAGTAGAACGCACCCTTTCACGCTTCTGCCGTACCTGTTCCCAAGGTTTTTTTCTGATTTTTCACGGCACGAGAGAGGTTGCGAGAGAGGGCGCGAAGCGGCAAACACGGTCGCCCGGCTCTCTCCGCAGCCTCGCTCATGCGGTTGAAAAATCAAGAAAAGACCTCTGGACCAGACTAGGGTAACTTCTGGCGCCACTTTGTTGT
>JAHPZR010052651.1:20000-32811 GCA_019787425.1 Platygyra sinensis
TAAATAAAAATTAAAACAATCAGGGGAATCAAATATGCAGCTTACTAAGGACTATATACTAACTATTAAACTATTGAAAGATAAGGATATCGATAAGTTAAGGAATACATTTACTGTAGTGCATGTTTCCCTGTTTTGCCACCCCGCCCCCCAAGAAATAGAGCCAGAAAACGGTGAAAGTGTTGGGCACGCTGCTTACTACCCCCCGCCATGCATGTCAATAACTACTGTAGAGGGCTAACAAAAATGGTGTCACACCCCGTGAAAGGGTAAGAGGTTTCTGCTGGCACCTGGCTAGTAATGCCGAAAATACCACCAAAAGGGCGCCAGAAGTTACCCTGGGCCCAGCAGGTTTTTCTTGATTTTTCACCGCATGAGAGAGGCTGCGCAGAGAGCCCGCGATCTCGTGTTTGCCGCTTCGCGCCCTCTCTCGCACCTCTCTCGTGCCGTGAAAAATCAAGAAAAATACCTATGGGAACAGGGTACGGCAGAAGCCGTGAAAGGGTGCGTTCCTACTGAAACCAGGCCTATGTCATGTATGAAAGGCTAAACAAAAATGGCTCAAGAAAACTAGTGAAAGGGGGTAGGGCTCCTGCTGGTACCAGCCTGTGTCAGTGTTGAAAGGGCTAACAAAACTGATGGCTCCAGGAAAACGCGAAAGGGTAGGGTTCCCGCTGAAACCAACCTATTCATGTTGAAAGGGCTAACATAATGGCTCCAGACGGTGAAAGGGTAGGATTCCTGCTGGTACCAGCCTATGTCATGTTGAAAGGGCAAACAGAAACTGGCTCCAGAAGCCGTGAAAGAGTAAGGTTCCTCCTGAAACCAGCCTATGCCACGCTGAAAGGGCTAACAGAAATGATGCCAGACCTATGCTGAAAGGGCCACCTTGCTTAAATAAAGGTTCACTTGACAGGGTCTATTTTTCGTTTAGTAGTTGAGACAATCCATGCTGGTCGGATTTGAGCTAGCTAGATTCTCTGATCTTACTTTCAAATATCATAATTCTAGTCTGGCCGGGAGCTTCAAATTTTGTTGGAAAAAACCAATTGTATGGGGCAACCGATCGTCAAAATGGGCGATTTTCCAAATTTCTGACAAATTTGGTTTCTGACTGGCAAACGGATGGTAAATGCAAGCGTGTTTTATATATAATCAACTAGCTGATTGGGAGGTTAGAAATAGATATGGTACATTTTGATGAAGGAGAAGACATCACTTCAATAAATATAAACATGATTCAAAGTTATTATTGTAAGATCACTTATTTAGTCTCGCTTGTGCGGGAAATTATTGGTCAAGAGCGGCATTCATATAAAAGGCAAACACTTTATTTAGGGGGGTGACAACTCTAACAAACGCTGTTTCAGGACAAAGCCAAAATTGTTCTGGGAATCTGCAGATCGGGACACTTGGAAATTTTTCCGGAAAACGCGAGATAATTCCGGGACATTGCAGAAAAAAATCGGGACATGGAAAAAAAAATTTATTTGACGGACGTTTCCCAGAAATTTGGAAGGATGATCCAAATTTCTGGCACGACTTAGTTTAAGACCTAGTATTGCTCAAACAGTGTTTGTTAGAGTTGTCACCCCCCACCCGTTCATTTCTTCTAAAAGCAATTGCTGACATTTCAGCGGTGAATATGAGTTGAAGAAATCAACGCCGTACTTGTTTACGATTCATAACATGATTTCTTACAGTATTGAACAGCAAATACCGCTTGTAGGTCCATCAACGAGAGCTTGGAGTCGAAAGAGTACTGTCCAGCCAAAATTCTGCGGAAATTTGGTTTGCTCTGTCTGAACTGACATCGAGGAGTACTGTGAAGGTACGTTATAACTGACTTCCCATCATTTGCATAATTAAATTGATTTTAAATCGAGATTTCCAGAGTTTTTGGCACACTGTCACGGGAGTTTTGCTGTTTTCAGCCTCATTCACTGCTGAAATCTTTACCTGGTACCTCTACTCGTTCCCAAAATGCTCAAATGGACTAACAGAAACATATCAAACGAATGGTGGCTCAGAGAGCAAACCATAATGAATTTCTGGCAATATTTTCAAGGAATGGCTCTAGAATTTGAAAAAACTGGCTAGTTTTTTCAAATTTCAATCCATTTCCATCCTTGCCATGCTAAGTGCTAAGCGGCAATAAATGGTTTCGGTGTAGTGATAAAGTCCTATGTAACAAAACTGCATCATTATTTTTGGGCTTCCATTGATGCAGGAACATATTTCGGCATTGTAAAATGACGCTAAAATACCGTGACAATGCCCCTTTAATAATCCGACTGTTTTCGTATTTTCGTCGCCTAAATTGCTTAGCAATATCACATATTCTCATTTTGTTTGGGCTGGGTTAGTGTTGAAAGTGTAGTGGAGGTTACAGTCAAACCAAGTGAAGTGTACCCCTCAAGAGGACATAAATGCATATACTAGTCGTTTCAAAAATGCAATAATGAATAGATTATTTGAATACTGAGCTCGCTAGTCGTTTCAAGAATCTATAATAAAAAACTGATTTAAAGAAAATATATATATATATATTAAAGCCATTAACTGTATTCTTGGAACGACTAGTGGGTTCAATATCCCAATAATCCATTCATTAGTGCATTATTGAAACGACTAGCGGGTTCAATATTCAAGTAATGAATTTATTAGTGTATTCTTGAGAGGTACGCTTCACTTTGTTTGTCGCCTTATCACCGGCTGACTGCGAACACGAAAGTTCCCCTAGAGGTAAGTCCAGAACTCACTTGAAATAAGAGGTGTGAAAACGTCCATGCGTTAAACAGATAATAATAGCTCATTCATCGTGTTTATCTATTTGGACTGATACACATTAAGATATTCAGAAAAACACCTGCATGAATTTTGTGTATATCTAGAAAATCTGTTATTCGCGTTACTTAAATCCCTTATAAACTAGCCAGTTTTAATTAAGCCCTAGAGTTCGCATTTTTACGTTACACGTTTTCGTTTCGGAGTGCAGGCCGCATGTTTATGGAATCTCTCAGAACTTTCCTCATTAATAATCTTTGTATTAATATGACCAACACTTATTTAAGCTCGCCATGCAGGGCTTCTCCGCCGTCTGATCCTTTGTACGAGACACAGTCAAGTCGGTAAAAAATGACCACATGCGGAGTGAAAATAAGCCAAAATAAAAAACTTATCTAGACGATTACATGTTACAAGAAAACCGAAAAGTTCTTCTTTCAGTATTTAGTCAGTGTAAAATCGTAACTTGATTGCAATGTTACGCAAATGGTCACCTTAGAGTTTCGTCGGTAACAAGTTAGTATATGCCGGGAGTGCATCTTTTTTGCTAACCGCCTATCAACATTCCCTGGTTATTTCATGTATTTTTTTCAGTCCTATTCAATAAACCAGTCATCTAAATTCAAGATAAGTAAGTATTTAAACTTGTGTTTTGCTTCAATTAATAAGTAGGAATTTAAAAAAGAGACGTAGAATCGAATGTAATATTAAAAATGAGGCAAATGAAGTCACGTCCTCACAAAGCATTGAGACAAAAAAAAATAGTAACAAGCTATTTTTTCTTTCAGTCAGCATATATGGCCAGCTTTAACCGGTTAATTTTTTTCTTTCGCAATGAAGTTATAAATCTTAGATGATACTACCATTCACCTGGTTAGCGTCATTATAATCATTACCCATGCAATTAGTTGACTAAAAGCCGGGACTCGAAAGTCCCATATTAGATGACATATACACAGCAAAACACCAAACAAAGCCATACAAAAACTATAATGATGGAAAAGTGGCCCGTGGTTCAAAAGATTAAAGAAAAACACCGGTAAGTAATTCGCAGTTAATCAGAAATGCGTCGTCAACAATCTGCCATCGATATATATCGAACACATCAAACGAGTGTAAAAACAAAACAATAAGCGATCAACGGTGAGAAAATGAGTTTTCCTCTGGTTAACGATGTTGCCAGGAGCTTAGTATATTACAAATGAGAAAATTTTTTTGTTTTCTTCGAAAAAGACAATGACAGAAAATAAAGCGCTGTAGAAAGTATGAATTAATTCTTGGATTTCTTGGTCGCTGTTCTTTGAAACACTTTTCTATCTTCTGATTCTTTTAAGACACAAACGCGACTTAAGTTTCTTTTTTAGTCTAAAAGGTGACATGACTCAAGTTTTTACAATGCACCCTTTTATTAGTCAGTCTTTACAATGAGAAACAAGTCAGGTTTTACCAGCTGTTCCAGTCGCTAATCGGCCGATTTGAACTTTCCCGATCGTATTCTAGATTTCTGCTGCTCACAAAAATCATGTACAATCAAACCTGAGAAAGAAGTATTTCGGGTAGTAGATGACTTGATTTTGACCAGGCTTTCTAATGTATATGGTGTGACAAAGTCAAACAATGGTAAAATATTACTCATGTCACACCCTGTAGTTGCCTTCGGTGAGATCACCCATATACATGAGGCCGCATTATTTTAATTAATTATTTTGGCTATGATGTTTAAATCACCTGATCATGAATTAGGGACTGGAATGATTGAAGACTGTATGAAAAGCTCAGTTATATGGTTTGTATAACAAGATGTAAAAAAAGTATCTGTAAAAATTACGCTTGCAGCTAATCGTTTTCATAGTGGTCATTATATCATTTTCGCTAATTGATTCTTTGGTTTGTCGCCTTTTCCCAAAGACATTATGCTAAATTATAACATGAAATTGATTTCGAAATGAGAATTAACTCACCGCAAATGGATGTCCTTTCCAATGCTAAGAGTAAAAAGCTAATAGGACTGGTACAATTATCACTCACACTGAAAACAAAAACGTCGACGTTCGTTTCACACAATAAGATCTGAAATAACTCTTTTTTCTTTCTTAACGTTCAAAACTTCAACCAGGTGAAAAGATTTTTGGCTGAAGACAAGAAGTCATGTCATGCTTAAGGGAAAGTGTCAACCAAACAGCTGCAGGTGCCACCAACAGTACTTCACCTTTATACGTTCCTGAACCTCAAGTATCACAGATTATTCGAACAGTTTTGTTCAGTCTGATAGCAGTATTCTCTCTGGTCGGAAACTATGTTGTGTGTCGAGCCGTCTGGAGGCAGCCTGGAACTAAACCATTTGCACACTACCTAGTCAGCAATTTGGCTTTCGCTGAAATTCTCAACACGGTTTCTACGGTGTTCACAATCCACGCCGATGAGCCGCCATTTTCTTGGAAGCTGGGGTACGCCATGTGCAAAATTCTGGATCCTCTACAAATAACAAGTGTGCTGGTTATAACGACAACATTAGCAATTCTTGCTGTTTATCGCTGTCTTCTCCTCGTCAAGCCACTGGTCGCCAAACCAACTCCTCGTCAAATTTGCCGTCTTGTAATTGTCACATGGGTGGGGTCTATTGGGCTATCGGTTCCCGCGTCAGTTTTCCGTGTTGTGAATTTGTACGGTGACAACTGCGATATTCACGCCTGCGAAGAAATATTTCCTGAGGGCTATGCACACTACCAAGATGCTTATACAGTCGTGCTGTTTGTAATCAACTTTGCCCTGCCATTTGCCATAATGGCGATATCTTATGCTTTGGTGAGCAAGAAAATCCGGGAACACATCTTTGTCATCGAAAGGCTTCGAGACGCGCAAAGCAAATCCCTTACAGTGCTTCGACTTTCCACGTGTGTAGAGAACATGAACCAAATAAGTGACTGCAAACAAGAAAAATTAGAGCTCATCGACATTGCAGTCCGTGAGACGGAGACAGAAAAACGGAAAACGGAAAAAAAGAATAACGCTCTCTGTGGAAACTTGGAAGAAGATAATAGCGAAAACACTCACAATCTATTGCGTAATCAAAATGAATTGACGAAAAACAACAAAAGTAACTCTGAACAAGAGAGCGACTTGCTGAGAATGGTTTTTGTCATTGTGCTGATTTTTGTTGTGTGCTACATTCCTTTTCAGGTTCAGTTCCTTTTACATGAATTTAAAGTGGAGGCGTTTTTAGCCTGGCCTCACCGTTTCACTTTTACCAGGTTTGTATTCGTTCTGACTTGCTTGCCAAGCGCTTTACATCCTGTGTTTTATGGAATGATGAGCAAGTTTTATCGGAAAGCTTTTATCAGAATGATTTCCTGTCGAAGTACAAAATATTCTTCGCAGTCCTAGTTTATCGCTGAAGACGTCTTTAACCCAAACATCTCAGTTTGTTTACTACAGAAAAGCGCAAGTATAAACTTCTCAAATAAGAACAAAGTGACAGTATGGGATTTATTACTTCGGTTAACTTGGGTCTCCAGGAGACGTTTTGTTTCAATTTATGGGAATTATAATATTTTGATGATTTTGTTTAAATTTTGCAATATTGTTTTTAGCATTTTCATTTGGCAGTCGATTGGAGTCATTCAATCGACTCCTCTCGTTAGATGCACTCGTTAAGTATAGCTTAACACAAAGATTTCAATGACTAGGGTGTTATGATATTTACTATTCATCGGTAATTGTTAGCTGTAGTTGTAGTTTCCATATAGTTGTAATCTATAGTGGTTGGAAATAATTATTTGTTATTGTACTTAAAGAAAAGTAAACGCTTTGAAAACTGAATAGGTTCGTCTCCTTGCAAGCACCTCAGTACCGGTTCGTCCTGTTTTAAACCTTACTCAGGCTAAATATAAATGAGTGTTTGAAATAAACCATTTCCAAGTTATCTTGCGCCTCGGTTTCAAAACCTTTCATATGAAAATGAGTGATTTGCATGATAATAAACCTGTGGAACACATTTTCATATGAACTCGTTTTGATACAGAGGTAAAGACAACTCGGAAATGGTCTACGTATCTTGAACCTGTTCACCCGCTGTACGATACTTAACTCGTAGACTACCCAATCGTCAGTTTTCTGGCGGGAAATAAATAGGCGATCATGCCAAAGGGCACTACGTAAATTGTCTCGCTCCAGACCCTTTTCGCTAAATTGCATATAGTTTTGTAGCTTGACAAATAGGGGCTAGGACTTAGTCAGGTTTAATTGTGTGCAATGGAAAGCCTAATTTCGAAAAAGCGAAGTAGACTTGTATGTGCGAAGTGCGGATCTATATGCAGAAATTCCAATCAACAGGCTGCCATCGATGTAATAAGCGACCGGGTAGAGAGAGGGCGGGGGAGGGGGGGGGGGTAGGAGTACTTCCACTAAAAAATTGGGTGAGGGTGTGCGCCCTGCTTCCCTAAATCCTTACCCTATTTATGACCAAAATCCCTGTGTAGGGCCTGACCATAAATTCAATCCTATTTATTACCCGACTGTTAAACAATACTCTGTTTCAGACCTGCCCCATGACGTCATCATTTTCTAACATTCAAAACTAAAGAGCCACCAAAGTTGTTATCCTCCTCAGGCACAAGAGGCGGTAAATTTATATCGGTTTACACCTGGCAGCTGTTCAGCTCGGTAGCTTGCTTCGTCTGGAAACCAGCGCATCCTTACATGAATTTCAAAGTTATGTCTTTTCGACAAACACGTTTGTAATATATACTTATGTCGTGATTTTTGGCCTATTTAGAAGTTAAAGTGTTAGGAAAAGTGGCCATGTAAATGTTTGTTTTTACGATAACTACAGAAATTTACGCGCGCTCATTGGCTAATTTTTATTGTCAATGTGCAGACAGACATAAATTTAAAATTCATGAGACGCGTCAGCGAGTGAGAGCGGGCAATTCGACAATTTGTTATCGTAAAAAACAAATTGATGTCAGTTTTTAATCAATCTGACCTGTTATTGAAAATGAATTTCGTCATAACATTGTCAAAGTAGTCTGCGGATCTACTCGGCTATCGCCTCGTGGATCCACAGCTACTTTGACAATGTTATGACGAAATTCATGATCAATAACAGGGCAGGCGCATAAAAACTGACGTCAATTTGTTAATTGTTCAGTTAAGATAGTCAGTCGCAGATAGCCAAAGTACGTTTTAGATGTTTACGCTATTTTCCGTCCGCCATGTCCAACATGGCAGCTCCATAGTCGGCTCCGTGAATTGTGCAAAATATTCCGACGAATATCTGAGGTTTAGAAAAAAGTAAAGACTCAAAACTTGGTGAACTGTTTTCCTTATCAATCTACTAGTATTTCCGAGAAAATGTTAAACATAATTTGTGAAGGACTTTTTCGATGGTCTTTTCGATACTGATAAATTCGAAAAAGTAGTTTCAAGAGTAGAAGGCAAAAACCACACCCTATTTATTACCAAAATGGCTAAAATCGATACCCTATTTATGACCAAAAACGGCTGAAAAACAATAGCCTTTATAAGGCAGCACATACCTATATAGCCCATATAAGGGAGTACCCCCCCGGGAATAAAGTCAGCTTCATGCGAGGATATGATCACGATTTTGATCTTGTTTATGTCATCTAGTCCTACCTATCAAGTTGCAACGCGAAAGTAGCTCCGTCCCTACTTGCCGAAAAGGTTTGATGGATTGAAAGTCTCGAGGAAGTTTCTTAACAGGATTTTGCAGTCCAAGTCTCACTTCCATGTCTTCATGTCTCATTTCCTTTAAGGCAACTTAATAGTAAATTTAAATCAGAGGTAATAAGACGATTTTCTCTTTATGGCAGCTTTGTAGGGCGACTGTTTGAACAGCTGTCCTCACCTTGCCTACTGAAACACTGTTTAATGGCTGCCAGATTTGAATTAATAACAAAACTGATTTGACACCAACGTTTTAAAGTAGCAAACATAGATCCCTGAAACCTAAGATCCACTTATATTCTTGGTTTTCACTAATGGTGCATTATCAATATATCGAGCTTTGATTGGATTAAAGACGAAGAGCATTCTATTGTGAAACGGGGAATAGCTCACGTCAAACCGAGGAAGGGTCGGATGACAAATCGATGTAATCAAGGTGATCACGAAAAACAATTGCGTAGAATTGTAACTATCTGTACAGTTCAAAACAGCTGGACAATTTCAGACCGATTCATGCAGGAACAGTTCTCCCTCAGCAACTAGAAGTAGGTGAGTAAGTATAATGAATACTGCCTTAAAAGTGACTTTGTAAAAAAAATTGTGATTCAGTGTATGTGATTACCATTTTAAATTCAATCCAGACTGTTATTAAAGTGATCAGTCTGTAAAATAAATCCAATAAGCATCAATATTAATTAACAAGAGCTTGTAAAAATTCTGCTGTTTATCGTCCAAGAAAAGTTATCCTGTTTAAGACAAAAATTGATTAACGATACCCTGATTAAGACAAAAAATGATAAATTCGATACCCTGTTTAAGACAAAAATCCCGAAAAACATACCCTGGCTGGCCGCGCGTCCCCATTTGGCCCTTATAGGGGAGTACCCCTCCCCCCCCCCCGGGTGTCACACCCTGTAGTTGCCTTCCGTGAGATCGTCCATATACATGAGGCCGCATTATTTTAATTTATTCTTTTGGCTATGATGTTAAACATGTTTAAATCACCTGATCATAAATTAGGGACTCAAATGATTGAAGACTGGATGAAAAGCTCAGTCATATGGTTTGTAAAACAAGATGTAAAAAAAGTGTTGAAGAAACTGAACACAGAAAGGCTGACCGTACGGTTGGGGTTAACTGTTTTGTACTTTCCAATATTTCGTCAGGCACGGCCTGACTTCAGGCGTACGGTCAGCCTTTCTGTGTTCAGTTTCTTCAAGCCTTTAAATTTGCTGATCAGAACCTACCAGGTTCCGGTACTTTTGATTTGTCCGTTAGCCCTTTCTAGAGTTTAAAGTTTTTTGTAAAAAAAGTACCTGTAAAAATTACGCTTGCAGCTAATCGTTTTCATAGTGGTCATTATATCATTTTCGCTAATTGATTCTTTGGTTTGTCGCCTTTTCCCAAAGACATTATGCTAAATGATAACATGAAATTGATTTCGAAATGAAAATTAACTCACCGCAAATGGGTGTCCTTTCCAATGCTAAGAGTAAAACGCTAATAGGACTGGCACAATTATCACTCACACTGCGATCGCTTCATTTCTTTTTCGAAAAGAAAAACCACGTTCGTTTCACACAATAAGATCTGAGATAGCTTTTTTTTTTTTCATTCTTAACGTACAAAACTTCAACCAGGTAAAAAAGATTCCATTTTAGCTGAAGATAAGAAGTCATGTCATGCTTCAGGAACAGTGTCAACCAAACAGTTGCAGATGCCACCAACAGCACTTCACCTTTATACGTTCCTGAACCTCAAGTATCACGGATTATTCGAATAGTCTTGTTCAGTCTGATAGTAGTGTTCTCTCTGGTCGGAAATTATGTCGTGTGTCGAGCCGTCTGGAGGCAGCCTGGAGCTAAACCGTTTGCACACTACCTAGTCAGCAATTTGGCTTTCGCTGAAATTCTCAACACGGTTTCTGCGGTGTTCACAATCCACGCCGATGAGCCGCCATTTTCTTGGAAGCTGGGATACGTCATGTGCAAAATTCTGGATCCTCTACAAATAACAAGTGTGCTGGTTATAACGACAACATTAGCAATTGTTGCCGTTTATCGCTGTCTTCTCCTCGTCAAGCCACTGGTCGCCAAACCAAGTCCTCGTCAAATTTGCCGTCTTGTAATTGTCACATGGGTGGGGTCTATTGGGCTATCGGTTCCCGCGTCAGTTTTCCGTGTTGTGAATTTGTACGGTGACAACTGCGATATTCACGCCTGCGAATAAATATTTCCAGACGGCTATGAACAATATCAAGATGCTTATACAGTCGTGCTGTTTGTGATCAACTTTGCCCTGCCATTTGCCATAATGGCGATATCTTATGCTTTGGTGAGCAAGAAAATCCGGGAACACATCTTTGTCATCGAAAGGCTTCGAGACGCGCAAAGCAAATCCCTTACAGTGCTTCGACTTTCCACGTGTGTAGAGAACATGAACCAAATATGTGACTGCAAACAAGAAAAAGTAGAGCTCGTCGACATTGCAGTCCGTGAGACGGAGACAGAAAAACGGAAAACGGAAAAAAGGAATAACGCTCTCTGTTGAAACTTGGAAGAAGATAATAGCGAAAACACTCACAATCTATTGCGTAATCAAAATGAATTGACGAAAAACAACAAAAGTAACTCTGAACAAGAGAGTGACTTGCTGAGAATGGTTTTTGTCATTGTGCTGATTTTTGTTGTGTGCTACATTCCTTTTCAGGTTCAGTTCCTTTTGCATGAATTTAAAGTGGAGGCGTTTTTAACCTGGCCTCACCGTTTCACTTTTACCAGGTTTGTTTTCGTTCTGACTTGCTTGCCAAGCGCCTTACATCCTCTGTTTTATGGAGTGATGAGCAAGTTTTATCGAAAAGCTTTTATCAGAATGATTTCCTGTCGAGGCACAAAATAATTCTTCGCAGTCCTAGTTTATCGCTGAAGACGTTTTTAACCCAAACATCTTTGTTTACTAAAGCAAAGCTCAAGTATAAACTTTTTTCATTAAGTCAAATGACAACAAAGTGACACTGTGTGATTTATTACTTCGGTTAACTTGGGTCTCCAGAAGACGTTTTGTTTTATAATTATGGGAATTATAATATTTTGATGATTTTGTTTAAATTTTGCAATATTGTTTTTAACATTTTCATTTGGCAGTCGATTGGAGTCATTCAATCGACTCTTCTCGTTAGATGCACTCGTTAAGTATAGCTTAACACAAAGATTTCAATGACTAGGGTGTTATGATATTTACTATTCATCGGTAATTGTTAGCTGTAGTTGTAGTTTCCATATAGTTGTAAACTGTAGTGGTTGGAAATAATTATTTGTTATTGTACTTAAAAAAAAGTAAACGCTTTGAAAACTGAATAGGTTCGTCTCCTTGCAAGCACCTCAGTACCGGTTCGTCCTGTTTTAAACCTTACTCAGGCTAAATATAAATGAGTGTTTGAAATAAACCATTTCCAAGTTATCTTGTGCCTCTGTTTCAAAACGAGTCTTCTTGCAGAACCTTTCATATGAAAATGAGTGATTTGCATGAAAATAAACCTGTGGAACACATTTTCATATGAACTCGTTTTGATACAGAGGTAAAGACAACTCGGAAATGGTCTACGTATCTTGAACCTGTTCACCCGCTGTACGATACTTGACTCGTAGACTACCCAAACATCAGTTTTCTGGCGGGAAATAAATAGGCGATCAAGCCAAGGGGCACTACGTAAATTGTCTCGCTCCAGACCCTTTTCGCTAAATTGCGTATAGTTTTGTGACCTGAGAAATAGCGGCTAGGAATTAGTCAGGTTTAATTGTGTGCAATGGAAAGCCTAATTTCGAAAAAGCGAGGTAGACATATATGTGGGAAGTGCGGATCTATATGCATAATTTCCAATCAGATCAGGCTGCCATCGATGTAATAAGCGACCGGGTAGGGAGAGGGGGGGGGGCGGGTTAGGAGTACTTCCACAGAAAAGTTGGGTGAGGGTGTGCGGCATGCTTCCCTAAATCCTTACCCTATTTATGACCAAAATCCCTGCCCTGTCTAGGACCTGACCATAAATTCAATATCCTATTTATTACCTGACTGTTAAACAATACTCTGTTTCAGACCACCCCGTGACGTCATCATTTTCTAACATTCAAAACTAAAGAGCCACCAAAGTTGTTATCCTCTTCAGGCATAAGAGGCGGTAAATTTATATCGATTTACAGCTGTTCAGCTCAGTAGCTTGCTTCGTCTGGAAACCAGCGCATCAGTTACATGAATTTCAAACTGAATTATGTGTTTTCGACAAACACGTTTGTAATATATACTTATCTCGTGATTTTTGGCCTATTCAGAAGTTAAA
>JAHPZR010052652.1:0-2500 GCA_019787425.1 Platygyra sinensis
AAGAACGATCCGCCTTGATTTTTTGCTTAAAATTCGAAAATGGCCAACAGCAGGCTGCCGAACACTTCGCGATGGGCCAATTTGTTTGTTTACCTGTCGGAAAAAACTGCCTTGCACTTATTTCCGCCATCGTAGTTCTGTTGCGTATTCCAAGAAATAAAGTATGCAAAACACTTGCCTTGTCAGCAGTCACTGCGGCGCGTCTTGTGGAACTGCTAATTGTTGCGACGTAATACTATTAGACGTTGTTTTTCTTCTTAAGTTTTTTTCAAATGCTGCACTTGTAACTCCTAGGGTTAAGAGTGTCTGCCAGTTTATTAGATTTAGGATTTAGGGTTACCGCTCGATAAACTAGGGATTGTTAGCGTCGTTGATAGGTTTAGGCTCTACGGTACGGCACAAGGTTTAGGGTTTACCGTGTGGAGGTCCGGGTTATGTTAATTTTTACTTTATGTAATGGGTCGAGGCTTAGAGTTAACAGTTTAGGCTAGCTGCTTAGGTTATTGCTTTGGTTACAGGGGCTTAGCGCTCCGATATTGAGGGTTTATTCCTTGAGGTACTAGGGCTAGGCGCTCAGAATTAGGGTTATTGCGCTTATGGGTAGGGCTAGGCGGTCTCAGAATTAGGTGTTAATTGCTTAGTGATTAGGTGGCTAGCGCTTAGAGTTGGCGCGCTAGTCGCCCCGGTTCGGGCTCTGAGAGTTAGGTCAGGACAACTGTTAGGGTTAGTCCCCCCCCATGCGTGTTAGCAGCCAAGTGCATTAACAATCTCGACATTGCCACGAATCGATACCCTAACTAGAAAAACTCATTAAAAGTGGCTAGAGAGAGGAGGCTGGATGTTTGGCAATCGGCTTTCCGTCTGGTGACTTGAAGTGTTGCTACGTGAACTTATCCTTTTTGGTACTAAAACTGCTCGTTCCACTGAATATGATTATATCTGCCAACACCGAAAGAGAAAGCCCTCAAGCATAACGTCGGACACGCTGCTCATGTCGCCGAAAGAAGAGCGGCATGTAACCGGTAAATTCAGTCAGCAGCAAAGGTAACGCTGGAAATACAAGGCAAAAAGCTTACATTTGAGCTGAAGTTTTCTTCTTCCTATAGTCTTCCCAATAAGTTAAAACCTGGCGATCAGCGCGTTCTTTGTCTTTTTTTCTTCGCGGCTGGGCTCGATTTCTATCACAATTCAAGTAATCATCTGCTTGGAAGAACCACGATACACACACACGGAACGCTTGCTTGCGAATTTAACCGACCTGCGATTTCTCTTGGGCCCGTAAAAATGGCTTAGAAACTTCGAAGGTCTTCGAAGCACAGGTCAAATGCAACGACTTTGGCTGCCTGGCCTTTCTCACCAGTTCCCGGCCGTGTCTGATTCACGCTAGACAAGTGCTACAAGTCGCGCACGAGAGGACCATGGTCACGGCGCTTTACGTATGAAAGATTATTATGGGATTATACCCAGAAATTTTTGGAGCTAAGAGGATAGTGAGGCGGCTAATTTCAAGAAATAATAAGAGTCTAAGAAAGCAGTTTCTATATTTCCAAAACTGACGTACACGGCCGAAGTTTCGGGCAAATGAGCCATAAGTCCACGACGCGGATGCTTTGTTTGTGCACGAAGAAGCGTTTTCTAGACTCTACGCGCCTGTGCTCACAGATTGTTCCTCAGATGGCTACGGCTGCACGGCAGACTTAAACCATGATCTCGGAACAAGAACACACCTCGCTTCTTTGAGGCGTGCTAGTGACTTTGATCGAGGGTCAAAGGCTTAGATGAATGCGCTAAATCTCCTACCAGGGCGGTGCGGCAAATATTCCTCGAATAAGCGTTGAATATCGGTGGAATATACGAGCAAACTCTGCGTAATAAACAGGTAAGGCCAGCTCTGACTTTGTGTTATCGCTTTGGCGCGCCAAAAGCGTAAGTCACTGACAATGGCAGCTAAAAACATGTCATCCCAGATCCCTACCAGTTAAAAACGGCAATGAAATTACAAGACACGGAGAAGGTTTTTTGAAAGAAAAAAGAAAAACAAACGAAAAAAAAAACATATCACCGTACTCGAATCGAGCCCACGAGTGTCACGAAAAAACAAATACGAATCAGCTTCGTTCAGCGCTTATCCACTTGAGCTAACGGAGCGGCAGTGCGAAATCATTGCGTTATAGTGACTTCATGCTTTAGCCAAACAAAAGGTTTCTTTTGTTTTCCTCGTTTAACAATAGATCTCCAAAAGATGCCGCTTGGAAAACTGAGTCAGTTTTGCATACGTTATTTCTAGAAAACGAAGAGAGACCCTGCGAACAAACTTCAGAGACAATATTTCTCAGGTAAAACAAAGCCCACATGCCAAAATTCAGCTACTTTTGAGCACTTTGAAAATGGGCCAAAAATCAAGGGACGTTCTTGCCCGCGGCCTTTCAGTTAATCATAAGTGATAAATATATCAATTTTAGACGCAGTTTTGAACAATTCATTTGGAAAATCTTTGTGC
>JAHPZR010052652.1:7500-16235 GCA_019787425.1 Platygyra sinensis
CCTTAATGGGGATTTAGAGGAAGGGGTAGAGTAGCTGGGTGATTGAATAAATCAGGAGGAACTCTCTGAGAATAGGAGAGAATAGGATAGAAGAAAAAGAGAATAGAAGAGAGGAAAGTGAAAAGATATTTTCCCTTTTTTATAGATAGACAAATAGACTGGTTTGAAAATTTCTATCTGGTTTGAAAAATTCAACCCAGTTTGAAAAATTTGAACTGGTTTCAAAAATTCAAACCAAAAAGAAAAAACAAACCACAACACATACAGCTGATGCACATACCATCTGCACTTGTCATGTTCACCACTGCAACATTTTCAAGTTCAAACAAACACTGGAACTTAAAACGAACTGGACCACGCCTACACATAGATAAAAATAAAACGCTTCAGCGCAAGTCTATCATTAATAATTTACAACCATTCTTCACTTTATTGCACAGTCATTCTTCCCACTTATGACTACTTCAGCCCAAACCACAGGACTTCCTTTTTCTGTTGACCCCAGCTACTTTGCCGACTGACAGCAAAAAGTAACTTAACCAATTGCAAACACTGCATGGTCACTTTAATTCTGAACTTTGTTCTCTCTCATACATAGATCTACTGAATATATTTTTTTAAACATATTAAGTGTTCATATCATTTATTGCAACAAAACCTAGTTTTATTTCAAAGTCTGGAGAACACCATGTTTAGAGGATAGCTCACCATTAAGGTCTGTTTAATGTTATCAAGAATTTTTGGGATGACAATAAGACTTAGCATTTCATTGGCAGAGTTATTGAAGTTTTGTACGACTGGCTCACAATTACATTATTCAGTGAAGCCGCGATCCACTAAATACTGGAGATTTGGACTTAAGAAAACCAGACTGAACCATGCATAAAACATACAATAATCTCTCACTTAAACTCAGTTTCAAGTTCTCTGTGGTTTCAATTTTTCTTTATGTGGAACCAGTAGGGGGAGTAAATCTGTATTTCCGAGTCAACTCCAAGTCAGAAATTGCCTTCAGGAGTTATTGGTCTGTTTTTGTTTAAACAAAAGTTGAGAACTAAACTAAAATACAGGAATGATACAGGTCAAAGTCTCAGATGCTTTGACACTAGTTTTAGGACATTTACTTATTAATTCATTTTGTCCCAGGCAACCAACAATACCAGGTGTAATTTTGTCACCAAACACTCACATTATGTACATGTATCAGCTGTGTCACATGGTTACAAACATACCTGTTCTGGATAATGTTTGCTACAATCATGCTGTCATGTAACAGGAACGCATGTACTTTTGATCTTGGAAGAAATGTTTCAGGATCCACTTCAACCAGGTCTCCCTCAAATACACAATTTACATCAGTTATATCCAAGACACTCTACGAATATGAAAAAAATGTTCATTCATTTATATGTAAATTAATGAAGTACTCATAAGTTAATTATTTAGTATACAGGCCACCATTTGAACCAGCTTAAATGGCTAATTGGACATGCACTATATAAATATTGCTTATAATAAATAAAAAAATAACTGATGATATGGATTGTTGCATTTACCTGGACATTATAATATACTAATAATAACTAATATAACTTTAAAAAAATTGTCACTTACAGCAAGGCCCTCTACTGATTCGATTGAAGTGCTGCCTTTTTCGTCTTTCTTTGAAGGTTTTGTTGAAGAAGTTGAGTCTGAAAAACAGAAGAGTATAGCAGCAGTGGGTGTATGGTCAAGAGAACCATCTGTCAATGCTACCAGTACTAACTATACAGTAACAACTATCAACTAACCAACAAGTAGTAGTAAAGTAAAAATTATTCACTTCAATTATTCAAGTCTTGCTCCCTCACTAGCAAATATGATTATGGAAAGCTCAAAACAGTGGCAGAACCAAATACATGTAGAAATCATTCATAAATGTGCTTAAACAGAACAGAAAGCCAAGAACAGGAATTCAATTAATAACATTGATACAGAAAAATTAGCCATTGATGAAAAATGTACAGTACATAGATCTACATACCGAAAATTTTTTCTTATAATTATGTACGATGCATGTATTCCTCTCTAATGCCCATATATTTTTTTTATTTTTTCAGGACTCAAAATTAACTTTTCAGTCCACTTGCAAAGTTTGGCAAGCGAGATTTTTTTTGACTAGCAAACTGATGAGACCACTAGCAAATTCTTTCCAAATGTTTGGGAGACATGGATGATTCTAACTCGCAAATGTTTGCTAGTATATTTCTCACTTACAGCTTATCAAAATCACTCGCATTTTACGAGTTTGCCAAGTGAACGTTAATTTCGAGCCCTGTTTTTTTCAACTTCTCTCTTTTTTCCTCAGTGAGGGGTACGAGAAGTTTCTTAGGAAAACGTTTGCAGAAATGCACACAAATTACAAATTAAGTAATGTATAGGAAGTTAGATTTAAGGGGGCTAGTGGGAATCACTTTCCAGCTAGTTCAGATAAATCATACATGTAGGCTCATCCTTGGTGTAAAAACCTGAGACACTCACCAGTGACATAAAACAAAGAAAACAATGAAGTCAGCATAATAGACCCTAATCCTAACAATAGCTACAAAATAAAGAAAAACTTCACAGGTTTTTACACTGAGATAAACCCTAAATTTAGTTATAGCCCAAGAATTGGTTTTCTTTGCACCATAAAATATATCTTGTAATTTATGTATTAAAAATTTAAACATTTATTATCATGTATTCCAAATAAAGACATGTCTTGCTGGCTGCTTAGAATTGATTTTTGTTCTGCTAAAAAGTGTCCCAACTGATACATCTCAGCCTCCAGGTCTGATATATTAATTTAAGGAAATGATCCTTCAAGGTCATACTAAATTAAATGTAAATTACTTCTTTCATGATAATCCTTCACAAACAAATAGAAGTCAAGACCATTCCATCTTATATCCACCCCTCCCCTGCAAACAAACAGTTTTCAACTGGTTAAAAAAGTCAGTTCTAAAGGGGTTATCTCATCAGCATCATTCAGGGATTGGAAAAAAAGGTTGCCTTTTTCTGGAAGGGGTACAAAAAAGATGGGCTATCTCAAGGAAAGATCACAGTGATATTTTGATCTTTCTATTACAGGGTAAATTTTATTTTGTCCCATCAACAGGGGGTTCTGGATACAAAATGAATGGCCATCATTAGTACAACAAGACTACAAAAACTATGTGTATTAACACCCTGGCAACAAAGCATGTTGCACTGTAGATTTTTTGCTACATGTATTATATACCTGCTAATTTTTTTTCACTAAAATGCGAGAGATTTTTTGTCTTCACAGGACCTAAAATTCTGAAGATTTACCGATGTCTTCTGAAGATTGCCGAAGTTTTCGGAACACTTCCAATGACTTCGGAAGATTCCCAAAGATTTCCCAACGATTTCCAAAGATAACTGAAGGTGTAGGAAGTTTTGACGACTTTAAAAAAGGGCGCGCCAACGATTTCCAAAGGATTTCCATCCAATCTCGAGCATTATTAAAGAGTTCCAAAGATGCTCTGACTTTTTCTCAAATGTTTTTAAGCAATTACACTCGCTATTGTTAGTTAGGCGTGAGAAATTGGTCTGAATGCGTGAGATCACAATTTTAGGACCTTTTAGGTTCGCAGGCATGAGACTCACGCATAATGTGTGGGAGTTGGCAAGTATAGTATTATTTTTTGTTTACTTATTTGTTTGTTTCCAGGAATCAAAACTGAGTTTTCCCAGGTAAAGGAGTTATCCCTAGTTAGTATAAAAGAATTCACAAGAGTTTAAAGAAGAAAATTTTGACACAATTTTTGATATGATAATTTTCAACTGTGAGTTTTTACCATGCTCATTATGTAAACAGCTATGAGTTCAGCATGATTTTAGCCTAACATTGGTAAAATGTCTATAAAACATGATAATATAAACAGAAGATTTGCATCAGAGCATGACTACACTGTACACAGTTCTCACATGAAGCAATGGTATTGTTTTCATCTCAAGTCCTAAAAGGACAATTTTTTACTTTCTGGTATAGAGTATAACTTTCAAGTTACTACAAATTGTAGAATAACGAAACAACCTCAAACATTCTTCCTCCGAGCTTGATCTTTACTCCACCTATTAGGACAAAAGTAGGCTATAAAATAGCTAGAAAGCTGGGAATTAAGTATTTGCGACCGCGTATAACACAGTGCCATCACAGCATAAGGCATTTAAGCACCAACTACAACTAACTCCAGAGCGTATTCGTGCTCTCAAAGACGCTGTTGAGAAGACATCTAAAGCTACTACAGTGGAGATATCAGCAACTCACACATGAAAATACAATCAATTGAAAGGCTGCGTGCAAGAACGTCCCCTAAATTTTTCGCCAAAATCGAAAATGGCCAAAACAGCTCCAAACTTCACATGCCAATTTGTTTATACCTGTAGAAAACTGCCTTGCACTTATTTCCCCTCATTTCTGTTGCGTACTCCAGAAATAAAGTATGCTAAAACACTTGCATGTCACAGTCCGCGTCTTTTGGAACTGCTTTGTTACACAATACAGTACTATAAGCATTGTTTTTCTTTTAAGTTTTTTCAAATGCTGACTTTAACTCCTAGGGTTAAGAGTTCCCAGTTTTATTAGAGTTAGGGTTAGGGTCACTGCTCGAAACTAGGGTTAGCGTTGAAGGTTAGGTTTGCGGAACAAGGTAACAAGGTTAGGGTTAGCGTTTGGGGTCAGGGTTGTGGGTCAAGCTTAGAGTTAACGTTCAGGCCTAGGGTTATTGCTTAGGGTTAGGGCTAGTGCTTAGGATTAGGGTTATTGCTTAGGATTAGGGCTAGCGCTTAGGGTTAGGGCTATTGCTAAGGTTTAGCGCTAGCGCTTAGTGCTAGGGTCAGCACTTCGGATTAGGTTAGCATTTGGGGTCAGGGTTATGGGTCGAGCTTAGAGTTAACGTTCAGGGCTAGGGTTATTGGTTAGGGCTAGGGCTAGTGCTCAGGATTAGGGTTATTGCTTAGGATTAGGGCTAACGCTTAGGGTGAGAGTTATTGCTTAGGGTTAGCCCTAGCACTTCGGTTTAGGCTAGAGTTAAGGTCAGGACATGTTAGGGTTAGCACAGTGTTAGGCCAAGGAAAACAATCTTGACTTGCACGAATCGATACCTAAATAAAGTCAATGAATAAAGGCTAGAGAGAGAGGGTGAACATTTTGCAAATCAGCTACGTCGGTGATTGAAATGTTTGTACATGAAATTATGAAATGAATATAACTGACAACACAGAAAGAGGAAGCCTTAAACTAACACGCTGCTCATGCCGAAAAAAGCGCATGAGACGGAAAATTTATCAGCAAAGGAGCGCAGAAATACAAAGCAAAACTTACATTTGAGCTGAAGTTTTCTTCTTCCTATAGTTAAACCTGCGATCAGGCGTTCTTTGGCTTTTTTCTTCGCAGCGGGCTTGATTCTATCACAATACAAAGTAATCATCTGCTTGGAAAACCATGATACACACTCATGGAACGCTTGCTTGTGAATTTAACCGACCTACAATTACTCTTTGGCCCGTAAAAATGGCTTGGAAACTTCGAAGGTCAAATTCAAGGACTTTGCTGCCTGTCCATTCTCGCCAGTTCCCAGCCGTGTCTGAGTCACACTAAGGGAACTGGTCAAAACTATATTACATACTAGGGACCCACTTTTTGGAGGAGGGGCTATTGAAGAGGCCATGGGTCTCCTGACAAAGGTGGGGGGCTAGTACGGAAGGCATGGGCCTCCTGACAATGGTGGGGGGCTAGTACAGAGGCCATGGGTCTCCTGACAATGGTGGGGGGCTAGTACAGAGGCCATCGGTCTCCTGACAAAGGTGAGGGGCTAGTACAGAGGCAATGGGTCTCCTGAAAAAGGTGGAGGGCTAGTACGGAAGCCATGGGTCTCCTGACAATGGTGGGGGGCTAGTACAGAGGCCATGGGTCACCTGAAAAAAGGTGAGGGGCTAGTACAGAGGCCATGGGTCACCTGACAATGGTGGGGGACTAGTACAGAGGCCATGGGTCTCCTGAAAAAGGTGGAGGGCTAGTACGGAAGCCATGGGTCTCCTGACAATGGTGGAGGGCTAGTACAGAGGCAATGGGTCACCTGAAAAAGGTGAGGGGCTAGTACAGAGGCCATGGGTCACCTGAAAAAGGTGAGGGGCTAGTACAGAGGCCATGGGTCACCAGACAATGGTGGGAGGCTAGTACAGAGGCCATGGGTCACCTGACAATGGTGGAGGGCTAGTACAGAGGCCATGGGTCTCCTGAAAAAGGTGGAGGGCTAGTACGGAAGCCATGGGTCTCCTGACAATGGTGGAGGGCTAGTACAGAGGCCATGGGTCACCTGAAAAAGGTGAGGGGCTAGTACAGAGGCCATGGGTCACCTGAAAAAGGTGAGGGGCTAGTACAGAGGCCATGGGTCACCAGACAATGGTGGGAGGCTAGTACAGAGGCCATGGGTCTCCTGAAAATGGTGGGGGGCTAGTAGGGAGGCCATGGGTCTCATGATAGAGGTAGGAGGCTGCTTAAGAGGCCATGGGGCAAAGTCAGAAGTACCTTTCCTGCAAAGCTTCTATAAATGTATACTGCATTGAGCATTCTTACTGTGTATACTGCTATGTTCTGCTCTATATAAATGATCTCTGCAATGTGTCAAAGGTGGTGGACTTTATTCTTTTTGCTGACGACACAAATATATTTTTTTCTCACAAAGATTTTAATTCACTTTCTGAAACTCTAAACTCTGAAATGTGTAAATTAACACGGTGGTGTCGAGCTAATAAGCTGTCAATTAACTTTAAAAAGTCAAATTTTATGGTTTTTAGACCACACCAAAGGAGGCAAACTCTTGATCTATCTATTCAGATTGACAACAATAACATTGATTGTGTGAAAGAGACAGTACTTTTAGGTGTTATTCTTGATGAACATTTATCATGGAAACCTCACATTCTTAGCGTCTGCAGAAAAATATCAAAATCTATAGGTATTATTTACAAGTCAAGTTTTTGCCTTCCCAAAACTTCCTTACACTGTTTGTACTATAGTCTAGTTTATCCTTACTTAATATAATGTGTCTCAGTGTGGGGATCGACATATCAGAGTAATTCAAGTCGCGTTTTTATTTTGCAAAAGAAGATAATAAGAATAATTTCCAAAGTTTCTTTCGATTCTCACACTGATGTTCTTTTCAAAGAATACGGGATTTTGAAATTCTTTGATATTTGTTTCTACCAGATAGGTAAATTTATGTATCTATTTAAAAGGGGTTTACTTCCTAATTATTTTCGTAATATGTTTACTCTTGCAAGCCAGTTACATTCGCATTATACTAGAAATTGCAACCTTTATTACATACCTCCCTGTCAAACTAATATTCAAAACTTCTCTATTCGGTTTCAAGGACCTAAGTTTTTCAACTCGTTAAGCCTTGAAATTCAAAACAGCGAAAGCATTTGTTTGTTTGGCAAAAGACTTAAAATACTCCTTCTTTCTTAGTCAAATATACTCTTTGTTAAGCTACTGTACTTACTTTTTCTTTCTTTTCCTTTTCTTTTTTTTTTTTTTAAAATAATACATTTTAATATTTCATGCTGTCCCGATAATTTGTATGATGTACCCTATATTGTCAGGAAGCCTATAGTTCATAAGCCCCCGGCTTCTATATAGGCTTCCTTGTCATTACCACCTTTAAAATTGTTAAGTTATCGTCTTTAAATTATCATAAATTTCTAGTGTATTGCGTTATTTTTTGTTTATCTTTTGTGTGGTTAATGGAAAATAAAATGGAAAATGGAAAATGTATAAATATACACGAATAGAAAACAAATGTAAAATGCCTGTAAGAAAGATCTTGAAGATCTTCAAATACCCATATATAAATCCAAGAATTACATGTTTCTTTACCACTGGATTGTCTAGTATGGCATATGTAGTAATACACAATCAGGTTAAGGACTTTCGCGCCCAAAAACTTCCCACGTACAGATTTTTTTAGAACTTTGACTGCGGGTAGAAAATGATAAGACCAGATTAAAAACGTAAAAAAATCGGGGGTCACCGAAGTCGTTTTGAAGATAAGGCGTAGCACAGACCATAGCATTTCTAGGATTTCCAGTCGTTCGAGGCGATTCTGGCCGGATTCATTACTATCGGCATATATTTAAGTTGGAGAATCATATCTAAGTTATGTGTGTTTAACACAACATATATAGGCCTATTTGATAGATCCTTGCTACGTATGTCATTAAATCAGCTAAAATTAGCTTTAAAAACTACATTTTCTAAGTCACGCACACCTGTATCCATGTGCCAATTCGACCCTATTTGATGTATGAGAAAATTATAATTAAAACTTCCCACGTACAGATTTTTTTTTGTTTTTTAGTATAATGGAAAGAATCAGAAAAGGAAGTGATCTGCCCAAAAAAAAGTGGGGGTCACCGAGCATCCAACAAAAATATTCGCGCACCAAGTTAACGCAAAGGTCATCAGCTCTATTATATTTTGTTGAGTTTTCGACCCCGTGCGCGCGCTTGAAAATGACGTGGCACGCGCTTGACCAATGAATAGCATGCGCAATAGAGATGCGCTGTAGCAATGGTCGCGAGCGTCCTTAAATGAGATGGGGGATTAAGAATGAACTCATGGGCATCTTTAATGATAGCATCATTGGTGCAGATAAATGTAGTCAAAAGTGTAATTTAATAGTCAA
>JAHPZR010052653.1:0-7500 GCA_019787425.1 Platygyra sinensis
TTGCCAGTTCCCGGCCGTGTCTGAGTCACGCTAAGACGTGCTATATACCTGTAAGTCACGCACCCGATGGTCATGGCGCTTTATGTATGAAAGATTATTATGGGATATCTCAGAAATTTTTGGAGCGAAGGATGGTGGGGGGGGGGCTAATTTCAAGAAAATAATAAGAGTCTAGAAAGCAGTTCTAATTTTCAATACTGACACATGCCGAAGTTTGGCAAATGAGCCGGAAGAAGAAGCGTTGCTAGACTCTACCGCCTGGCTCACTTGTTCTTCAATGGCCAACTTAACAGCGGACTTAAACCATGATCTTGGAACAAAAACATGCCTCAGTTCTTTGAGGAATGCTAGTGACTCAATGAGGGTCAGGGGCTTAATGATGCCAAATCTCCTACTAGGCGGGCGCAAATATTTCTCGAATGAGGTTGAATATCGGTGGAAATAACGAGAAAACTCTGCTTAATTAACAAGTAAGCCAGCTCTGACTTTGTGTTATCGCTTTGCGTGCCAAAAGCCTTTGTCACAATGGCAGCTAAAAAACATATCATCCCAGATCCCTACCAGTAACAATGGCAATTCAATTACAAAGACACAGAGAAGGTTTTTGAAAGAAGAAGAAAAACAGAACGAAAAAAAAAAGATTTCACCGACCTCAAATCAAGCCCTCGAATGTCACAACAAAATAAATTCGAATCAGCTTTGTTCTGTGCTTATCCACTTGAGCTAAGGAAGCAGCAGTGAGAAATCACTGTGTTATAGTGACTTCATCCTTAAGCCAAACACAAGGTTTCTTTTGTTTTTTGTTTAGCAATAGATCTCCAAAACATGCCACTTGGAAAACCAAGTCAGTTTTGCATACCTTATTTCTAGACAATGAAGAGAGACCCTGCAAAACAAACTTCAGAGCAATGTTTCTCAGGTAAAGCGAAGCCCACATGCCAAAATTCAGCTACTTTTGAGCACTTTGAAAATGGCCAAAAACTCTAGGAGACGTTCTTGCAATTTGAAAGGAAACAACAAGGCTAGTTCCAGCAACTTAGTGAACAAAGATAAATGGGTTAACAACATTTCAAAACAAACATTGAGCCCCGTAGAAATTGCGGCCCTCATGAAAGGTTTTAATTTCGCCATCACTCCAAAGGGAGTTCCAGTCTCAAAAATACTGTCATCTATTGAAACTGGTACAGCTGTATTTACAGTCTCAGCCAAACTGCAAAGGACACAATACATGTTGGTGTCACCAACATATTAAGAATATGTAAGACCCCCTCTACAACCAACATATCAAAGGAAGAAGAGAATGCACTTAAAAACCTGAGAAAGGATGAGACCATAACTATTCTTCCGGCTGATAAAGGTAAATCAGTAGTTGTGATGGACAGCAAAGAGTACAAACAAAAAGTTTCTACTTTGCAACATTGTAGATGACACCAAGACTTATTTGCAATTAACCGAAAAAAGGTTACATGTAAATCCAACAACAAGGGTTGACAGGCGGGGACCCAAAGTGGGAAAAGTTTTCTGGCTTGTTAGAATCGGTCCAAACTATTTCTGCAGACCTGCAGCAAGCCTGCGAGTCATTTGCGAAGACCTAAACAGACTCTCCCTCAACATCAAAGTCAATAACTCTGGAACGACACTACAAATTGGTCCAAACCTTTACAAAAAACTGCACTGCAATAATTCTACACCGGCATCTTTCTATGGCCTCCCCAAAATTCACAAACCTGAGAGACCTCTCAGGCTGATTACGAGCAGCATAGGCAGTCCAAAGTATGCTGTATCTAAACATCTTGTTTCAATCTTGGCTCCACTATGAAAGAATACCTACACAGTCAAAAACAGTTCTGAATTTGTCCACGAACTCAAACAATATTCTATTGCCGATTATGAAGTTATGGCGTCATTTGATGTGAAATCGTTATTCACCTCCATTAGGGTGGATTTAGCACTAGCCATCACCAAAGAGAGGCTTCAACAGGATCAAAACCTAGCAGAATGTACAAACATGTCTGTTACCAATGTGATGAAACTTCTGGATTTTGTGCTAACTAAGAAACTTATGGGAATGCATAACAAAGGGACATATACGCGCGTATATACGTGCGTATGTGCGCGTATTGACATACGCGTATACGCAAAATACGCGCGTATAATACGCGTATGCGCAGTTCGGATATATCTGAGCTGCACTGTATTTCAAACATGATAGCCACCATTTCAAGCAGATTTTTGGGTGTGCAATGGATTCACCAATCAGTCCTGTGTTGGCCAACCTCGTAATGGAAGTAATAGAAGAGACAGCCATCACCACAGCTTTTTTTCTCCCAAATGGTGGTTTTGTTATGTTGATGACAGCCATTCGTGCCTAAAAATGATCAAGTCAACGCATTTCACCAACATCTGAACTCAATCAATGCTAACATTCAGTTCACTTTGGAACTTGAAGACACTAACGGGTATGGCCTACCTTTCCTTGACACCATCATGTCCAGACGCTGCACGGCAATTCAGGTGGAGGTTTACAGAAAACCAACTCATACAGACTGTTACCTTGATTATCTCTCTCACCACCCCTTGTGCCACAAAAGATCAGTGGTTAACATGTTACTCCTTCGCGCGAGAAACATTCCCTCCACGAGTAAAGGAAAACGCGAGGAGGGGCAAAGAGTGAAAGCAGTGCTTCGAGAGAACAATTACCAGTCTGGCTTTATCAAGGAGTGGGAGGCGCAATAGCCTCATGGTTAGCGCACTTGACTCCAGAGCGAGCGCTCCAGGTTCGATCCCTGACCAGGGACATTGTGTTGTGTTCTTGGGCAAGACACTTTACTCTCATAGTGCCTCTCTCCACCCAGGTGTATAAATGGGTACTGGCGAATTTAATGCTGGGGGTAACCCTGTAATGGACTAGCATCCCATCCAGGGGGGAGTAGAAATACTCCCAGTCGCTTCATGCTACAGCAACCGGGATAAGCTCTGGCCTGATGGGCCACTTGGCCCAAATGCAGACTTAACCCTACCTTTACCTTTATCAAGGAATGCAAAAGACCACTGGCAACAAAACCATCTCAGCCTACCACGAATGGTTATGTAGTACTTCCATATGTTTAGGGCGTCTCCGAAAGAATTGGTCGCGTGCTAAAGCAACAAAGTTTGCAAGTTTCCTACCAGCCACAGAGAACCATCAACAATCTTTTTCCTTGACCCAAGCAGCATGATGAAACCGACTGTCCGTCCTCTGGAATAGTGTACAGAATCAATTGCAGTCAATGCGATTTTGTATACTATGGCCAAACCGAAAGAGCACAAAAAGGCTGTTCTGATGCTCGATGATAACTCCAAACTTGCGTGCCATGTTCACGAGCATCATCATAATATGGATTTTGAAAACATTGAAGTCGTCGGACATGAGGCACATTACCATCAGCAGCTTTTTCTGGAGGCTTGGATGTCTGTAAAAGACCTGAACGCTAGGAATGATCACTTGGTCATCCCATAAGTCTACAAGTGCCTTGCATGCACTTAAATTCTCTCAAGTCACGCGCATACAGCACACGCAACATTTCAATTTAAAAGTTTATAAATCGCACGTAACATCAAGCGCTTTTTTCAACTGAAGAAGGCTTAAGAGTTAGCCAAAATGTCTTACTATAATATACAAGTCAGTGACAAAAAAACAACACTTTTATCAACTATGTCATCTCCTGACTACAATTACTCCATTTCTAAACGAAACAACCTACTGGACAGTAAATAAAGGGCTAAGTACTGTTAGTTAGAGACCAGGTGTTGTGAAGCAAAGTAAACAGCCAACAGTCTATTCGTAATCATGATAAAATGCGAATATGATAAGATATAATGTGATGTAATTCTACTCTGAAATCTGCAAATAAAGCAATTATCCTGACAACTTTCCTCAAAAGATACATGATATTTCCTTGGATGTTTCGATGAACTGCATATAATTCTTATAGACATTTTTCTTCAAGCTAACAGCAGTTTCTTCGCTTAAAGTCTGAATACGCTTTCGGTGATCTTGAAGTTCGGCATCAGTGTCACATTGTGCTGATAAGTCCCTCACATCTAGAACAGATCAACAATCAAAAATTACGTCAACTGTACATGTCTTTCAAGATAAAATATAAGGCTTATTGTAAGGATTATAGAGACCTCGGCTGCTCAACAGAAAGATTCCCCTCAATGAAATGCAATCATTAAGTTGCTAGTTTTTTTTCCCAGCCTTACATTTTTCAGGATCAAATGAGGCACTTGTAAATTTAAAAGCGAGCTGTGGCGATACATCGTCCATTTTGAGCGCCATCTTTGTTTTCAATACGTCCTCGAGTAGTATGTTATGTAAGAATACACAGGATGTCTAATTTCAGGCTCTCGAGGAAGAGAACTGGGGACAAGGCCCAAAAGCCATGGGAACATAAGAACATGGCCGACCACATGGAACAAGACGAGGCAAGTGAGGATTTCTTGCCGGGAATAGGAGGACTGAAAACCTTTTCTCAGGTAATAAGAAACCAAGCATCGTTAGGTTCTCAGATAGAATTGACTGATGCATCTACATCCATTGGAAGCAGAACAACAGAAATACTGTTTTAGGTGATACAACGGAATTGAATTAGGATTATTTGGTTTTAGTATATACTAAAACAGTGGATAGTGTTAAACGCGCGCGCTGATTGGCTCGTCAAACTCCGGATATCCTGTGCTATTTACCTCCGAGCAACTCAAGAGAAATTATAACATAACTAAAGCAAAGCGCGCGCTCTGATTGGCTAATTCAGCATCTACTATTTGCCCACGGGTGTATGCTGCTGACGTAATCAATAACTAAAGCAGAGCGCGCGCTTTGTGATGTAGCTCAATTTGTTGCGGACAACATTTTGACCGCCGTGATGACACTTATTGTTGTCGATAAGAGTACAGACGACGCTAAACCACATGCGATTTGTTTTTTACCACAATATCAAAGATAACGAAATTGTCTTGACAACTGAAAACACCGACTCGGACTTGAAAGTGCACGCGCTGCATTATGCAAATGAGCTGCTTGTATGCGTCAGACTTTCCTTTTAAAAACTTTTACAAACTCGCTTAATATGCCGAAACAATACGAAAAAAGTGTTTGGGAAATGAGTAATGACACGTACTCGTTGTTGGTAAGAGTACAGACCACAATAAACCACATTTCGATTTGTTTTTTTACCACAATATCAACGTCAAAGAAAATGTTATTTTCAGAGCGCGAGCTGAAAAAGGCATTGCGTGACACATTGACGCGAGCAGAGTGGCATGGACTCTAAAAGACTTCTGTTGACTTCTGTCTTAATGTTATGTTATAAAACAAATGGTAAACACCCTAGAGTGTACTATTGAATTATGGTGCACTTAGGAGGTTTGCTAAGAACTCAAGAAGCTAGAGTCACACTTGGCTATTGCCTCGTGCAACTCTTACGCTTCTTTCGTGCTTAGCAACCTCCCGCGTGCACCATAACTCAATAGTACACGCTATGGCATTTACCATTTGTTAAATGGCGTCCCGGTTTGCAGCCGTGACAAGTGAAGAAATCATGCAAATTAATTTTTGTGGTGAATATTATCTCACTGTTTTAGTACATGTATATACTAAAACAACTATTCACCTCAGTGTCGGTGGCTAGCGTTGGATATTTACCTTCAACTCAGTTGATAATTAACAACTATTCACCGAAGTGGAGGTGGCTAGCGGTGGATATTTACCGAGCTGCGAAGTGGCAAGGTAAATATCCAACGCTAGCCACCGACACTGAGGTGAATAGTTGTTTTAGTATATACTAAAACAGTGAGATAATATACACCACAGAAAATTAATTTAGATGATTTCTTCACTTGTCATGGCCGCAAACCGGGACGCCATTTTCTCTTGAGTTGCTTGGAGGTAAATAGCACAGGATATTTGGAGTTTGTCGAACCAATCAGCGCGCGCGTTTAACACTATCCACTGTTTTAGTATATGCTAAAACAACTATTCACCTCAGTGTTGGTGGCTAGTGTTGGACATTTACCTCGCCGCTTCACAGCTTGGAAAATATCTTCCGCTAGCCACCTCCACTTCAGTGAATAGTTGTTAATTAGCCACCATAAAGAGATTCTTTACGGTGGCTAATTCACATTATCAACTCAGTCGATAAAACCAAATTATCCTGTAATACTCCCACCAACACAGCACCACAGTTTCTTTAGAAACTTAACCCCCTTACAGGAATTGAATTTAGTTAATCCATGCAACACGTGAGAGAAAATATAAAGTCAAATTGCTTAATGAAGACAAAATGTTTTGGAAGACCAAAATTTAACTAGTTAAATCCTAACCTGTTATTGAAGGTGAACAGCAGGATGCTAGAGCATGATTAGGGATCATGGCTTTTCATATATCAGTAAACTAGCTTATTTCTGCCTGAAAGGAACATTAGTAGATTTCTGCACACAGGCTCAAAATTTTAAAATAAGCTTAAAAGTTTGCAAACTCTCTTGCGAAATGGTGAGCAACAACTGAAGAGTGATTGTTTATTTAGTCAACAAATTGTGACTGAATTCCATTTTTGCTAAATAATTGAATATGCACAAGGTGTGAGCCTGCATGTCAATCACAGCCTAAGTTGCACCCCAGGTTGTCAAAAAGCCTGTACTGCAGTTAGCTTCTTTTAGCAGGTTAGCTTAGGTAGCCTGTACAGCAGTTGCCTTTTTATTGCAGCTACATGTAGGGTTAACTGGTATGGCTTGCTGGCTCGGTGTCCAGTCGTTTCGATACAAGTCATTCCAATACAAATCGAAGTCATTTCGATACACATGTAAAGTCGTTTCGATACACATCTAAAGTCGATTTGATACAAACTGAAAGTCATTTTCGTAGGACCTTGTAGCAAAAGTAAACTAGAAGAAATATCCAAATGAAAGTCTTTTAATTTCTCACACATCTGACAGCGATCGATAGAATTTTATTAGCCAGTTTCCCGCAGGCAAGTAACAAAAAACTTTATTAATGTAGGCATAAAGGCATTGCATTGGTCATGACTTTTACAGATGTGGTGGCTCGTAATAAAGGAGCCGTTTTTGCCCTGTATTGTGCTACCTTAACTGTCTTTGTTTCTTGGTCCTGTGCAATTTACTTCTTTAAGTAAAAACTCTGTATTCTTGATTAATAAACTTTGTATGATGGTTGACTACACTTTACACACACCCTAAATAATCTGGGGTTGTGCAACAAATTTTAAAAGTATTTAGAAAAAAGCCTTAAGAAAATACACATGCTGATTGGTAAAAACACGTGTTTCTATAATTTGATAGAAACACAGAACTAGCACTAATTGTTGATGTAATGATGGCACAAGCAAAGAGAATATAGTCATTTTGATGATCAAGCGTTTCCCTTTCTTTTGTTGCAGTGTTTTCTAAAAGAAATAGAATACATGTTCTCCATGTTTTTATGCAGTTATAGAAACACTCATA